>JXSR01S020496.1:27994-39400 GCA_000969725.1 Ophiothrix spiculata | reverse complement strand
TAATGAGCCCATTTTGCCAGTTTTCCTCATTAACTTCATCAATATATTGGCAAAAACAATAGAATACAAAGAAACTTTAAACAGCAATATCTCAAAAACCGTATGTCCGATTTGGCTCAACTTTTGGAATTAAGATTTTTTTGCTTAGCTCTCTGCAACAGGCCTATTTTTATCTCAGTCAGAGCAACTTCATTTTGCCTTTCATACCACCTATCATATCCATGATATGACTCCATAACTTGTCCATGTCAATAAGCAGAGGTTTGTGAATTTAGGAGGATGGGGCACCCCCAGCTTGTCTCCCCCCCCCCCTTATCTATCCGGGTTATCTATGCAGATCAGCAGCGCCTGAGCGGCCACTGCGTTTTTATTAGTTTGGCTCTTATGAAAACTGAACAGCTGCAAATCTGTGATTTTTTAAGTATGAACATTCAAAAATCACTAACCCTTTAATTTTCTTGAGAGTGCCTTACTATGAGTGGGAAACAAGCCGAAGCCAAAATAGTGCCACTCTATTGAAAATTCCTGGATCTGCCCCTGACAAGAAAAAAGTTCAACCCATCCTCTTCCTTCCATTTGTCCATTCATACTTCTCTGCTTTCCCTGTCCTCACCTCTCCCATTCCGGCCCACTTCCATCCACTTCAAATCGTCTAATTTCTCTTCATTCAGAATTCCACGCATGTAACCAGGTTTTTATTCGCTTACAAGGTGAGCTTACATAGGTATGGAGCAAGTGGTCACTTGGCTGCCCTGCCCTGCCCTAGTTATTGCCAGGCACGCTGTCATTATGGGGATAGATGATAGACTACAAATTAAGTTGGTGATAATTAGTGCTATTGGCCCCAAATTAAGTCGGTGATATTTGAGTTATCCCCTCCCTCCCCCCCCCCAAAAAAAAAAAGCAAATGACACTTATTTAGCTGAAAATGGGGAAGAATAGTTGAGAATATCTTGGTATCACACACACAGGTAATTTAAGGAAATGAATCTCTAGTCACTTGTGAAAATCACTACATATAAATCAAAAGGCAAAAAATTTACTCATAAAAGAGGAAAATCACTTCACAAAGATTTTGTAAAACCAACATGCAGAACATCAAAAACTTTCAGTTGGTGATAATATCAAAACGGGTTTTTCTTCATTGAGGTACTGTAGTTTTTTAAAGTAATAAAATATATTGTGTTTTGAGTGATGCTCACTCTATTCTGAGTAAGAGTTAAATCTTTACCTATATTTTGAGCTATTTTAAATGAAAGAATGAATGTTTATTTGAAAGAGTAATTTTTACTATCATTTTACTCTTTTAGAGCTGAAATTCTACTCTTTTGCAGGGATTTTCACAACTTTTTGCATGAAATAAAGATTCATTCCATTTTATATCGTTTGCATTCAGACATCTGAATGGATACTACGAATATACATTTTGTATAATTGAATTATCACATACAAGTTGCTTTTCTTAAATAGTGGAATTTCTAATAAATGGAACTTTCTAAACTTCAGCCTGAAAACTCTTTTGCCAGAGATTACAAAAAGATGTTCATAACAATAGAAAGATGACCACTGCCAGACAAATAGGTTGAGTGCATAGTTCATATGAAGCTGTTCTTCCAAAGATGTTCACTCCCTATTCTCTTCATGTGTGCCGAACATTAATTTCTATTTTTAGAAGGACTACACATCAAAGTGTTTTGTTCTGACCTACATTTTGCCTTTTTTGAAATCAGCTTAAAGTTAAAAAAGTTGTTTAACCTTCGTTGATTTGCCTTTATGTTAGAAACATGCAAAAAAAGAAAGAAAATGACACATGATCCATATGAAGCACAAGCAGAGTTAGGTCATGAGTTCAAATCCTGATGATCATGCCCGTAGCATGATATTTTATTTCAAGCTATTAAGGGGGTTCAATTTATAGGAGAACCCCTTGGCAAAACTCTATAAAGCCCTGTTTTACATGGTTTTTAAACAATTTAAGGGGTTCAATTGCCCCCCCCCCCCCAAAAAAAAAATGGTTAAGGGCTTGCTGCTGCTGCTGTCAAAGTTGATAGTTTTGGAAACTTGTATTTTGTCTCATCAGTGGAAAACAATCAGAAGCAAGGAGCATACTGAACATTTTTGGGTCAAAACATTTAGCAACTAATTATTTATTTATTTATTCATAGGATTTTTACTTTGAAAAAAATATGGGGTGGGATCATATTATACTATAGAAGCTGCTACAATTGTTGCACTTGCTCCTGTAACTGACACCACAGTAAAGAACAGTAAAGGAAACGAAGTGAAAGGTGGATGGAGATTATCAACAGTACAACATGGAAACTGGGGTGGGTGCACAGCAAAGTTACAAGTGGCTGTTCTATTAGTTAATCTTACTCGCTAATCATGATATAAAGCTGCCATACAACATTACCATGTGCCATTATTGAAAGAAACTGGGTTGGGTGCATTGGATGTTCCATTTACTGAGTTCCTTCCCACTGACTTTAATACCGACAACTTATTCTGATCATTCATCAGCCACAACAGTCTTTCCAAAACATGAAATTGACTCTCTTGAGCATCAAGCAAGAGATATGCAAGCAGAGTTTGGATTTTGCCTCCACCCAACTCTTACATTTTCAGCTCTCATTATCACCCTGGTTCCAGCCTTCAGTGTGGGACAAGCACAGGAAACCTTTTGATTTCAAAGATTCCATTTCGCACTCCTGTCTTCAGCACTCATTACATACCTATGACTTAGCTACAGGTTTCTGTAACAATTGACATGAATCAAGTCTTTGAACCAAACGTGACCACACTTTAAGTTCTCGTTAAGACTCTGGTACCAGCTGTCCATGAGACACAAACATTACTCAGTGAACCTCAGTAAACTTCATCAATTCCACCTAACACTCATTATTGACTCATATATTCAGCACTCACTCCGACACTTCACAACAACCATAAATTATTTTTTGCAAAAAATACACCCAGAATCGCTGTACGCTTCTCTGACTTCAGTAAGAGACACTCATACAATGTACATTTAGCCTTAATTTTTACACTTTGCATCACATATTCATGACCATGTCCAGGAATGTAGTCTTTGACAAAGAATGGGACCCTTCCTATGCCTGGCCTATTTCAAGACAAACAATTATTGACAAGCCATACTTCCAAAACTACCATATTGAAAGAGTGAAATTAATCCACATAATAGTTAACGTATTTATAACGCAACCTGACAAATAACTCCCACACTCTAACAAATAACAAAAGACAGCAAAAAACTTTCATATTTTGGCACTTTTTGGTGTGAACATAGTTTTGCTTACAACAAAGTTGTCAAAATGTTCATGTTAGCAAAGTATTCTAGCCATGTTAGATTATTGATTTATAAAAAATGCTTACGTGTAATTCTCACTTTCAACAAACGTCATAACATAGAAAAATCACAAAATATGTAACATATGGGGAATTATGGGGATTCAAAAGATGACATAAAAGTGTTACATATGTGCTGTTGAAAGCAGATCACCTGGAGCTCTCATAGATTTTCAAACAATCAAACCCAAAATATGATTTCTTCTTATCAGTAAGTGCCAAGGGCTGTAAGTGATACCGAAAATAGTAGGTTATGGGGAGTTAGCGTGTATCATATTGCAGGAGATCATGCTCCGATTTACCTTCACAGTGTGAAGTGATCTGGATCAGTAAGGATCAACGAGGGGGTACACCAACATTGGGATAAGCTCCACGAGAGCTTAGGATGTACATCCATGTAGATTCCTGGGATGTACCTCAATGTACCTCAAATTGTATGTCCGTGAGCCTTACACACTGCGAGTGAGTAGGCGTTGATGCGCGATTTGATAGGATGCGTAGGTATTGGCAAGGACACATACGCACAGTTGAATACGAATCCACATTTGATCCTTTAGACACAATCTCCACTGTTGGGATGTACATTGACTCATCCCAAGCAGTTGTGGAGCTTACCCTGTTGTTGCCTGAAGAGTGGTGCTGCATGCTATCACTGTAGATCAAGTCCATTAAAAAAAATTGAACCCCTTCACTCCCTCCTTGAATATTATTAATAATAAAGTGTTACTGTCAACATATAATACCAAGATTTATTATCCGCCTTAGTTTGATCAAATTCAGATACCAAACGTCAGTTTTAAATTTAAAGGGCATACTGGACAACACATTCTTCTGTGTTGGTATTGAATAGCTCTTAATATGGAAGATACCCAGTTCAGTCCAGATAACTTTACACAACCACTTGATTGCAGCATCTCTTGACTTTTTTCAAGCAGCATCCACGCTGAAATTGAATGTTTTGCCTTCTATCTAAAGACTTTCTTGTTAAAAGTAGGTCCTTAAATGTTCTATTTCATGTATGACAACTCTCAGAAGTTTTCATATCTGAATACGAACTGTAAGGGCTATTCAGCAACTGGTGAAAACATCTTGAGTTTTTGAATGATTTTTTAAGCTCCTGGTTTAAGGTTGGTGGAAGACTGGAGTCTCAATAACCCACTGAATACCAACTGAAAACCAAATGAAGACACTACCTGCATCCCTAGTTTGAAATGTTGCTCCCCATCTGCAAACACCAAATCATGTTAAAATATCTAGGACAAGCTGTGATCTGGGTTGAAGAAGATGGGATCATGAAGGCCACCAAAGGTTGCGCCAACTAGAGCAGACAAGATGAATTGTAATGGCTATGACAGATTTGCTGGGGAAATTAGGTCAACGAATATAGAATAGGTGTACATATCAGACAATTTTGAAATTTGAGATGAAAATTTATTTTAAAAATTATTTATGTAATAGTAGATAGATCTAACACATCAATTAGCCTATTTATGTGGTGGGATCATCCAAATCAAATCCATATCTCAGAGTCTGACATCCATCACAGTCTGGAACCAAACTTACTCTGTTGGGGAATGGACTGCTTTAGCTCCACATTCGAAATTGTAAACCATCTGATTCTGATTTCAATTCCACAATAAAAGGAGTTTGCAGTTATGGTCAGTTCAGACTAGCGTTTCTGTATGTCATACCGGGATGTCATATGAGCAACTGTGACAAGCGACTTTGTGGTGCAGACTGGTGTATCAACAGACCCACTAATACTGACTGAAAACCAAATCCAAGACCTGCATCCCTAGTTTGAAATGTTACTCCCCATCTGCAAACACCAAATCATGCTAAAATATCTAGGACAAACTGAAGGCCACCAAACGTGGCAGTTCAGCTCATTTGCATATTTTTCTCCTCTTCTAAACCTTGCTGAATTGGATGGCAACAAAACAAACCAATCAGTTGAACCAAAGACTTTTGTTGAACAGTTAAGGCAATAACCACACCCACTCCCTACTGATACACATATATCCTTCAAATGATTTCAAATTTACCCCATCTTTTCTTCAAAGCCTTTTTAGGCTCTTTTGCAAAGCTTACCAACCTTCAAAATGTAGCATGCTGCCACTGAAATACCAGAAATTAATGTCACCTAGATAACAAATTGGAAACAACCAACCTAACTGAACAGAAGCCATCATCAAATGACTACGGATCATCTTTCATCACTCATAATAATAGCATAATATCAAGCCTGAAAAAGGTTATCCGTCCATAATTAATTACAAATAGCCTGCAAATGAATTTCACCATAGCATAAAGCTTATAGCTTTAATTCATCACTTAAAACCAAATCCAAATTTGTCAAAACAAATCCTTTTATTTAAGTTATCTTTCAACATCAATTTAAATCTCGCTTTATCTGTTTACGAATCAGAAGCAGATGCTTCTGAGACCCAGCTTACATTCTTTATTTTTAAAGTTTTGAAACATTAATGACATGGCATCTTTATACTGTTTCTAGAACATGAAGAATTATTTAAAAAGTTGATTGTTTTGTAGAGATACAAGTTCTAAACTTCAATCCAAACGGATTATCATCCAGGGCAGAATCAGGTGAAAGTGCTCCTAAAACTACAATGCAGTCCTGTGAGAGCCAAACGTCTTCATTTTTTGATCTTCTAAAATTTATATTCATTGATTATCATTGGCAACAAGGAAAAATATTGCCATTACAATTGAAACTTCAAAATAAACTTTATCAGCAGATAAAAGGCAAAATTAAATTTCTTTCGATTTAACTGCAATCTACAATACAAAAGTTAAGTTTTACAAACAAACAAAGCTTTACCTTTTTCTTGATAAATAGCATCAAAAGCCTCTTAACCCAAAATGGAAAAATCCTGAACATCAAGTTTTTGACTCTTCCAAAGGTTTCAATCACAATATTTAGTGATTGACTGATAATATTGAACTTGTAACTAAGTGCAATTCATTTTCAGATAAAATTTTGAAATTTTGCCCCATATAAGGGTGCTTCCCGTCATGGATGATAACCCTATCAACTACCAGTTCCACCCCCTGATTTAAACATTAAAAACTTGATCTGGATCTGACCTACATGTACAAGGAAGTCTGCAACATTAATAGAATTTGTAATAAAACCCGCCTATTCTTTCTACTGGGGATAATTGCCCTAGATGTAACATGAAGCCACTTTTATGTACTGCTATATAATGTATACAACATTTTCTATGCACTATACAGTCATCAAATTCACATTTTTTCACCATTTCTTTTATTTTTACAAGTTTGTGCATTTCAACAAAGAAAGAGTTTATTTATGCTGCATTGCTATAGCTTTTTGAGTCTATTGAAGCCGTATGTTTATGAAGATATAAAAACATTTTGTCTCCAATCAAGTTTTGCTGATACCTTAGTATCTCTGACCTGACATACATTTTCTTGTTTCAAGTCTGCACTCTCTTTAACTTCCCCAAGTTCCTCTATTTTAACAAAAAAGAATCTGCATTATTGACACTTTTAATCTTAATTGACGATTTCCCATTTCCTTTCTGGAAGATGGTTTGTATTATTTATCTGTTTAACGAAACCAAAAAGTGTTTTGCTGTCTACAATAAAAACTCCTATTATTAACTTTAAAACCCTCTATTATTCACTTTCAAAAAGGTCTATTATTAACATTTCTAAAAGTTGATTGGCGATTCTCTTTTCTCAACTCTACATCTGTAATACTGCACTGAAATACAGCCAGAGAACTAGGTCACTGTGTGACCCTGTTTTCAACAGCAGTAAGCTACAACTCTCTCTCTCTGTTTGATTTTGTATTCACTCACCTGCTAGTCTCGGGTCCACACAGAAAACTTCCAAGTACTAGTTCAAGCTGAATTTATACTTGCCACGCATTTCGTTTTGAAACGCAATATCCATGCGCATTTAAATTTAACACCAGTTGAATTGAATTGGCAAGGGTGTGTTGCGTTTTGTAATGTAACAAATCAGGAGTATACATTTAGCGTCACATTTGCATAAATTGGTACCGTTAGGGCGCGTCTGTCACACATCACAAAACGTTAGGCTAAAAGCAAACAAATAATGTACGCTGGTTTGGTAATCGATAAACATGTATTTCAATGACCGAAGTAGTGTACGTTATTCATACGTTTCGTGATGTGTGACAGGAACCCTTAGGTTTTGTGATGCCCATTGATATTTCTTAGATTGGTACCAAATAATTGATTCAGTAGTCCTTTACAGTGTTAAAGGTCTGGAGTTCGAATCCCAGCGACATTGTAGTTTATACAGATTACGATTAAGTTAAGGATCCATACTGAAGGATCAGAGTCTTGGAGGTATAGTGCACAATATAAATTAGAAATACTTGTATTTAAGCTTAAATGAGCAGTCATAAATAAGAATTTGAGAAAGATTTACCTGTACTCATCTAAAAATGAGGAATTTAAAATATATGTCCTATCTCAACCTCAAAATGATCCAGAAATAATAAGACAAACAAAACAAACAACAAGGAATGAAACAATTTCGGGTCAAAAACAAATAAAGAAACAAGAAATACAGGTCACTTCCCTAGTTCCTTGTAGATTCTGTTCATACTTCAAAGACAAGTATGCCGCTCATCCTGTTGGGTGCAAATATGTGTGCACTTTTTTCACCCTGGCAAAGTTCCTACACAACAAACAGTCTTCTTGTTGAAATTCAGCCCAAAAAGGGCAAATTCAGAGCATGAAATGCTTGTCCCATGCCAATGTTTGTCGCAAGAAAACATCGGGCACACTTTGCAAACATGAGAGCTTGATTTCAAAGAGTTCCGGGCCATGTTCTATCAGTTAGCAAAGTGGCTTTGCTTGTTTTCCCTATGGGGAAGTAACATTAATATATGTAAAATACTTGGTTCACTCAATTTACCAATCATAATCTCATTTGTTGATACATTAACTTGTAGGTCTGTTTGAACAAAACTATAATAAAATAGGTTGAAAGTTTATGTGAAATCATCCATTTTCATAGAGAGTTTAACTTGTATTTTCTTTAATAGCAATTTAAAGACTAAAATACATTTTTAATAACAAAGAAGGAAAATATTGCACAGAACTCTAAAACATAAATTTTCTTAAACAACAACTTCAAACCTTGTGTAAATAATTCAAATTGTGCATAAATAGACAGAAGATTGCATACATGACTTTTATGGTGTTAATGGAATTAATAGTTTGCTCAGTTCAGCCACATAACAATATAATAACTAAGTTGATATTTTGACCATAGGCAATTTTTGAAAGTCGTGACCAAACCCCAATTCAAAGATTTTTACATTGTGGTAAACAGTTTTAAATCCCTACTGAAATTTGTTTCGATGAATTCTAGAAATACTGCCACCCTTATCACCATATTTGTCAAATTGACTTGTTTTGAAAGTACATCATGCAATTTAGAGTTTGTTCCAAGATTTTCAGTTGGATTTTACTTGTCTCTGTGTATTAAAACAGTATATTTTGACAAGATATTCCTTCAAACTTTAACCAACAAAGTAAAACTACGATGCATATTATAATTAATTATCCTTATGCCTATAAAGTTGTTTCATTGACATAACCCGACCGACCCTATTTTTCCGGTCAAATAGAAATAAATTAGGGTCGAAAAAGCACCAATATTTAGTAAATTGGGTGCTTTTTTTGTAAAATTAATTAAAAAAGCAAACAAATTAGCCTAAACTTTGGTAAGTTTTGCTGAAATTAAAAAATCTCATGTTATGGACCAAAGAAATGGAATCCTCTTCCTGACTACATCAAGGATGCAAAAACTGATGAATTATTTAAGAAACTGTTAAAGACTTATTTATTTAATCAAGTGTATGATGTGTAATTTTCGATGTTTGTCATAAACGCCTTTGAACAAAGTGTGTTTTTGATTTTGGCGCTATATAAATCCCCTTTTGATTGATTGATTGAAAAGCCTTCCTAACTACCCTAATTTTTGTCTTTTGTTAAGCCAATCAATCAATTATATTTTTAGGATCACTTTCATACATTTTGTCGTAGCTCAACCCAGCTTCAAAGAGCCTTACTTAAAACATATTTGGAAAATTCCACCATGATAGCAGGGGAGTCCCCTCTCTGGAATGTAATTCTTCACTGCCAAAATTCTTTGGACAATATCAGTCATGTGACTATGAATTGCAGGGTTGCATCAGTTGCATTCGTAAACATTTAGCCCTGCACTCTGGATGTTTAGGTGAAATCAACCATTGGCCCTGCACTCTGGATGTTTACTTACATCGTCCAAAGAATTATGGCACCGACTTTAGCATTTATGGTCCTGATCATATTTCTGATTTATAAAAGATATTGGCTACAGTTGCTTGTAGGACTGAAAAATCAGTCAAATGAATTATATCAAAATCGTTACATGCTATTTCCCTCTTTTCAATCTTTTTTGTGTCTAATAGTGTTTAAAGGGGCAATTCATGATCTACTTTTCACCCTCAAGGTCACCTCTATCAAATGTGAGTTTTTTAGCCTATAAGAATCCTCAAGTGGTATATGTTACGATCACCAAACCATTCTTTCACATTTGCTTGCGTTTTTGAGAAAAGTGAGAAAATGTGCCATTTTCTAATTATTGTCGGGGCCCCGACAGTAATTACAACACAGTAGTCTATGGGGAGTTTTCAAAATGGTGAAAAGCTTGTAACTTGGAAACGAACTGTCGTAATCAAGTGAAATTTTCAGTATATATTTATGTTGTACTCTTATTTTTATTTAGCTAGAAAAGAGGCAACATCAAAATCATGAATTGCACCTTTAAGTAGTTTAAAGTACAAAGTCCATCATGGTAAATGTAAACTTAGCTGAAACTAGAATGTCTCCTGTCTAAGCTGACTACCTTCCAAGTTTTGGTATCTTCTGAAGATAGCAGTGAGTAAAATTTGGACAGAATAATAATTTATCATCCACTAAAAAACTTTAAAAGCAAAGAAACAGTGAAGTCTACATAATCAGAAATTCAAACTGTCACAATTTACTACATATCTTACTGAACATTAATTCTAAGACAGTTTTCAACCAACCAAAATATGCATGTGAAAATATTCTTCAGCTCCAATCCATCATTTCATCTGTATAAATATTTACTAATCATATGGGTTGGTTAGTTCAGTGCACCTTAATTGACATAGAAGTTACTCTATATACACAGAGTGATGATTTGAAACCTAGATTTTTGAAATTTGAAATCAGATCTGTTTTTACTTTGGCTGGCCAGGCAGATGGCTCATTACACAGTATCAGATCATGTTGATAACAATGTGACAATATTGTACTAGTTTGTACACACCTATGGAACATTTCTTTCCCTTGAATCAGGAAAACTACAATATTTCCAGCTTTAATAGCTTACACTTCTGTCAATTCTAAATCACAAGGAATTAAAAGTCAGGAGGTTGAACCCATTGAGCATTGTAGATAACTTGAGCAAGACATTAACTCTATATTTGAATATGTTCCACTTACGCTGGGTTCCGACGTCTTATCCAAAATAATACACCGGTAACCGCTAATTAATCTAAGCACTTGATTGGACCGTATCAACTCTACATTTGAATATGCTCCACTTTGCCTCAGTGTCAAATGGTGTGGTGGAAACTAATGTGTTTGACTTAGGTGTCAAAACTCCTATGTGCTCCGCTTGACCTAGGTGTCAAATGGTATGCTGACATTTTCCAATGCAGTCAAAGGGACAATCTCACTATGAAGGAAATGTGATCCAAAAATCAATTTTGCAATAGTGGAGTCTAACTTTAATAATCACTATGAAATAAGTATGAGATTTACAGGGTTTTTACCCTTTAATCTGTAACATCAGTATGGAGTTAAGGGCATTGAGTTGGTCGGTCAGAAAATATTTTTTAAATTTTCTTTTTAAAAAGCACCCAAAGTGCCAAATTTGGGTAAATTTTCCACTATCTATAAAAAATCTTTAAAAAAACCAACACCCAATCTAAGTGAA
>JXSR01S020495.1:10517-21122 GCA_000969725.1 Ophiothrix spiculata | reverse complement strand
GTGCTTTAAATTTCAACTCATGCCTGGGAAATTTCAACACAGTTGTCCATATTTTGACCCATTTTCAAATCTGGCGGGCCTCTTCTTGTCTTGTCAGGAAATGTAATGATCGCACCAGAGCTGAAAACTATCGACCTGTTTCGCTCACCTATGTGTGCTGTAAAGTTCTTGAACACGTGGTACATTCAAATGTTATGAATCACTTAGATTCAAATAACATTCTGACAAAATTTCAACACGGATTCAGAAAAAGTTATTATAATACCACTGAATCACAATTGATCCAAACTTTGCATGACTTAACTTATTCATTTGATCAAAGAACTCAAACTGATACAATAATAATGGACTTCTCAAAGGCCTTCGACACTCTACCCCACCAACTTTTACTTTACAAATTTAAAACATATGGTATTGATGGAAAAATTAACCAATGGATATCCTCCTTTCTTCGAAACAGAAATCAACGTGTTGTAGTTGGAGGTGAACACTCCCAGATAGTGAGAGTTGAATCCGGTGTTCCTCAGGGCACAGTGCTCGGACCGTTATTATTTCTCATATACATTAAGGACTCACCCGCTGACATTTTAATGCAACTGTTAAACTCTTCGCAGATGACTGTCTTGTACTCAACCGTAAAATCTCAAAGTGATGCAATCAAGCTACAAGAAGATCTGAACAAGCTTAAGGCCTTTCACAGGACTACAATTTGTAAATGCCAAGTGTGTGCATTATCTTTTGCGAACGAGGGGCAAATCTTATGATTATAACTTGCCCATTTTTGTCAGAACTAATTGCGCCACTTGCCCACAACTAGTTCTGTACATAAATTAAAAATCAATTGGATTAATTTATCACCGTGAGTGCCTTTAAAGGAGCCTAGTCCGATAGTTTTGTTTTTTTCAAACTTTCTGAGATTTCGGAACTAACATATTTCTTTGATTTTTTCTAAAACCCATTTGAAATTTCAAAACTGAAACAGTCGCATTTCAAAGATGTGTTTAATTAATATGGTAAAAATATAATCATCTTCACAGTGATGTACAATGTAGGCAACTGTAAAGTGCAAAATTACTAAATAAAATTAAAATGGCTAGGCCAAATTCACATGTCAGTTTCAGAGAAAATTAAAATTCAAAAAATTGGACCATTTACCTTGAATTACCTTTAGAACGGTTAAAATTTTTAATATTATTAATCTTGGTCATAAGATTATGTTACATATTTGATCTTGTAAGAGTACCGTAACATTTGCCGTATTTCAAAACATGATTGCATATATTCTTGCAGCAATTCGGGGCAGTCAATATCCAATTACGGCGGCGAGCAATTTTCGGCGTGCAAAAATTGCTCCACTTTCCAAATTTGGCAGACAGTTCCCAATCTTACTTTATTGCCGGGACTTCATGTCACCAATTATGTCAAAATTGTCAAATCAACCTTGCACTTTATTAATTATCACTTTTGTTTCTGTGTGTTTGTTGTCCACAGTGAGGTTCCTAATCATGGCGGCTGCATTACCACAACCCAAATCAATGTCCAGAGCCAAACACTGGTCAGATGAAGTAGAAGAGGCATATAGATTCCAATTAGCTGGTTATAGAGATTGCTATGAATATAAACATATCAAAGGAAATGATGTGAGTAGACCTATCTTACAGGCATGAGAATCTTCCTGTTAAAACAGGAATTCCTGTTTTTTTGGTGGCAAAATTCCTGTTTTTTCTGTACTTTAGCCTGCTTTCTCACAATTTTCCTGTTTTTTCATGGAGTTTTATTCTCATGCCTGATCTTATCAATACACATTTGAGGTAATGGGAAACTGTTGAAAATATTTTTTATAAGGGTTATAAATCAGTTTTAGCCAGTTATGAAAAGTGTGCATTGAATGGATGACCTGATATATCTCGTTACCAGTATCATATGCCTTTTGAGGAATTCTTAATTCTAAACAGTAAAGGATTTAAAAAAAGTAAAACTCTAGAGATTAAAGAGACTAACCTAGATTTAACGTGGAATAAAACTAGTCTGATCTTTTGTATCAATTGATCCCAAAAAGATTACCAGTGCCAAAAATTGCTAGGTAGAAAATTAATTTTTCAACATACTGGTGCTACATTATACATGTTTACCTAAATCAATTCTGTAGGGTACATAATACATGTGTACCAGGAGTCCCTTTAAGGTCCCTTTTGTTTTGACAGCAATAATTAAAATGTGACCAAGTGTCCTATTATATTCTATTATAGAAATGGTTTGGCTTGGCATGTACAGGTACATGTATGCATGGTTGCAAACCAAACAAGTTTTTGAAGTCTTTCTTGCACTCTGATTCATTTTAAATTGTCTGAATATCTAAACATGTTTTTTATAGTCCATCTAGATGGACCTCGCAGCGAACGCGAAGCGTGAGCGGAGGGCGAAGCCCGACTAGCGAGCTCCGCAGGAGCGAGGTCCATCAACTTACGACAAAACCTGCCTTGGAAATCCAAGGCAAAAGAAACATGATACTATCACCGAACTCGCGACTCAACAGCCAATCAGCGATCAGTTTCCTCATCAGCCAAGTACAAGCCAAATGTAATCACCGATTATATAATACCCCTATTCATGTTACTCGATATTCCTGGAACCACACTGACCTCAAGTGCGGTTGTCAAGGTAACCACTTCTACTGGCTCAGTTCAATCACAGATTCTTAGTGTCCTTAAGAATCTGTGGTTCAATCGTACATGCACAACACACTTGTATTTCACAACACACTCGAATTCCGTTTACAATTTATGTTACTGTTACTTGCGACTCGCCGGTTATTTTAAATATATTACCTTTCAACTTTGGAGAATTTTTAGGCTCTTTCGGAATATAAATATATGACCTATGTAGTCAATTATGACTTCAATTAATGATCAATGAAAGTGTGTTTACATTCTATCGCGATAATTGGAATCTCTTATCGCCCACTGAGATTCGCAGCAGGGGTAGTCTGGACAATCCAAAAACTTAGACTGGGCGGTGCAATTACCATATTTGGAATGATTGCTATCTAACATCGACTGGTCACCGATTTTAGAAACAAGAAGCTCTGCATGGGGTTTACTGTGTAAGTTGATGGACCTCGCTCCTGCGGAGCTCGCTAGTCGGGCTTCGCCCTCCGCTCACGCTTCGCGTTCGCTGCGAGGGACTAGTTTTTTACTGCTTTAGTCAATCTCATCAAGGTTCCACTCAGTCATAAAACAAATGCAATATGCATAATCTTCCAAGATAAAATAACACAAATCTTGTTTCCTTCCTCCACAGCCTGACAGATGGAGTAAGAATGGATATGTTAAGAAATTACAACGCAAGCAAGACAAATGTTATTACTACTTCAACAAAGGACGGGAATGCGAAGAAAAGGATATCAACAAATGCAAACTATATGTCTACTGAAGAGGACAGTGCAATATTTAGAGACTTTTTTTGAAATCAAATTGATTAATCTTGGATACTTTGCCACCATATAAAATAAGTCCAAAGGACACAGATGTTAGGTGGATAAAGGAAACATTTCCAAATTAAATATTCAAAAGTTAGTTACCAATTCATAAAGGCAAACATAATTAAACTGTTTGTCTCAATCAAAGCTACTGGCCTATGGGCACATTTATAAAAACCTGGCAAATTTACAATTTTTTTCTTCTCTATTTATTTTATTAAAATCTTTTTTAAATAATTGCTTCAAAATCTTTACACTTCTTGTAATTTTAATTTGTCTGCAATTTTCATTCACTATGGTTTCAACCTGGTTTTATAGTAAAAAATCTCATACCAGAAGAATTAAAAGATGGATGTTAAAAAAAATTAAACTGCATTTCGCATTTAATTTTTAACCTAGTGAGCTTTTGAGACAACAATTTAATCATGTTGGCCTATAAATACAGCATAAAATATGATCGTACTGATAATTCCTTTTCAATTCATCTTTACAGAAATGTTATTTTTTTCCTGTATCAATTAATATTTATTTTTCTTCAATGTTAATTGCACAATAATTTGTTTTCAATTAGTAGCTTTGATTTCAAAGCGTATAGTAATCTGTTCTGCACATGTCACCATCAACAACGAATGGACCGTGCTCGGTGACTTGCTATAACAAAATGCGGGTTGCTGCGGCAAAAGGATGCATTTGACGGCTCGTTGATGTTGCTCATTGTAGCATATCTGACGTATAAAACTAGCATATCAGATATGCTACAATGAGATACATGTAGGAGATGACAACTGCATCCTTTTGCCGCGGCAGCCCACAAATGTGCCCCGTCATATCAAAAGGTACCTTAAGGTCGGCATAGTAATATACAAGATATGGGCCATTGAATCTGAGCATAGTCAAAAATCATGTCCAAGGTCGAATTTCTAATTTAATCAGTAACATTAGCTATGAACTGTATTCTACCATATTAATCAGGTTCCAACATCCAAAACATAAGACAAATGTTTTAAAAAACGAGATAAAAATTTTTCTCCGTTCAAGTTTTACCACTTACAGAAAACTTAAACTAGATTTTCTCAGAACTATACTTTTCTGAATCAGCCCGATGCCTTTTACCAATTTGGATGTAACTTTGCAAATTAACATCTAATAACCAAAAGCAAGGTGTCATTTTAAAGCTTTCAATCTTTCAGATGAGACCAAAAATCAATTTTCACTTTGGGACCCTTAAAGTACCTTTCGATATGACGGGTCACAAATGGTACAGTTTTGCAAAGGTGCTGGGGCAAACTCTGGGGCAAAATTAAGCCATAAATTTGGAACAGTTGTTGGTAGACTGGTCACAGTTTTGATTTTAACTGACCGTTTTTGATGTAACAAGTCACATATCATAAATGGTGCTTTATTTGTTGAATTTATGGACAGGTGTTTAAAACTAAGAAGAATGAATGAACTGAGAATGTTTAAGTTACAGGTTATTGAATGTTTTTATTTTGTACTCAATTCAGCAGAAGAATATCTACTTTCAATTAAAAATACATTTGCTTGAATCGAATATTTACCGAAAACTTACATGTATTCTGAAATTGTTAAAAAGTACATTTACTCACTTTGTGCATGTTATTGTGAAATGTTTAGCTTAGTGAGACTGAGAGCACAATGTGTCTTTAGTGTGAAATATATAGCTTAATGAGGGCAAATATTGTATATGTCTAACACCACAACTCTTGTGAATGTTATATGAAAGTTTTAAGTCATGTGTCACATCAAATGTTATGGACTTGGCCAAAACTGAAAACTTTAAACATTTCTGGGAAAACTTTGCAGAAAAAGTTGGCTAATTATGACTAAATTACCATTTTTTACTGAGTAAGAGACTTTCTTACATTTTGTTAATTTACAATGGATATTGGTACGGCTGAGGTGTCATTTTAATTTTTAAAATAAGTTAGTATCTTGGTATTATTAATACCAACATCAATTTCCAAATCCCCTATGGATGTGACACATCACTATCATACATATATGAGCTTGATCATGACTATACATCGTCATTCATGTGAGAATGACATAAATGCTGGCATTTTGACATGCTCACATAATTGGCAAGTCTTGCAAAACTGATGTATACTTTGATTCTACATGTACCGTATTATTCCTAATAACCGCCCACTGGGCGGCAACATTTCATGAGGGGTGGGCGATTATTAGAGACCAATTTTCAACATCAAAATTTGCACAAAATCAATAGTAAGCTTAACAATTACAGCAACTTACTGTTATATGGCCCCCGATAACTGACAATTTTCATCATTTCCGGGATCGCGACCTCATTGGTACCGTTTCCTGTTACTAGCGATTGTTAGTTTAAGCTTAATGATACAAAGCTACTAAATTGAATGCTTTTTAACAATTCTCTTTGAAATTTTTTTGGGGTGGGCGTTTAATAGAGAATGGGCGATTAATAGAAACAATACGATACTCGAAATTCATGAAAAACTGTTGTATATTATGATCCATGAAGTTTCAACATTTTTCATCTATGCAGTTCTATATTATTATCCGTCCATATTGTGTTAAAATGTAAAATAAATTTCATGTTTTTGTTGTGAAATGTACGTATTTACCAAATAAATTTACCAAAAATGAACTAGAATTGTCATTTAGATATTATTCTCCCCCCCCCCGAGTCCCAGTATCAAAACAATTTTTTCAAGTGTGCATAATTTGTCACATTTCAAATACACAATAACAAAAAGGGTAACAATTTGCTGAACCTGGTACAAAGAGTTCCAAACTTGTCATCCACAAGAACAACATTTAATGTAGTCAAAATAATTCCCCTAATTTAACCCTTTGAACCTGACGCTCACGTGTACATGTACCGTATACCCGATGAGCCGGTTTAACGGCTTTTAGGTCATGTGTCAGAAACTTGATGTGTCTGTCAACAGGCATGGGTAGTTACAATTTTCAATGGTCTAATTTATATCAGAAGACATCAATGAAGCTTTGAACCCATGGTTGATGGGTCAAATTGCTCTTGTTTACTTGACAGAGTTAAACAATTCCTTATATTTTCGTAAATTTGTTCAAAATAATTAAAGAAATATGGCTTAACCATAGACAACAATGTAAATGTCATACATGTTTGTCGACATAAAAAGTATTCTTTTATGAATGCCGGTTATTGGAAAAATCTGACTACTCTAAGATTAAAAGATAACGCAAGGAAAATTAAGTTTAGGGGTTATATTGTGTTTTTTTAACTTTTGGGTTGGCCCGGGTCAGCGGTACAGATACACGTAGAATGGCCAGGGTTCAAAGGGATAAGTTGTTGCTTTATGGTATTGCTAGGCAACCAAGGTTGTCATACTCAGAAGGATATTGCACCCACCTACCCACCCAGTATTCATCAGTTTACCAGGTTGGATGTGTTGCTAGTCAATAATTTGTCGGCTATAATAGATCAACTATTGTCAGTGCTACTGTTACATCAATTACAATTATCAAAACATCTGGAAGTGGACAGTCAAGTATAATGTTGCAGACATAGCATGGTCACAGTTTTACAAAACACCCCACAAAGGGTGTTTTTTTCTGAAGCCAAAATATACCCTTTTTTCCCTATTCACACCATAAATGGGAATTTTACCGATACCGTTTTCACACTAGGGTTTGAAAAAGTACACTATTTCTTGAAAATAGCTGGTTTGATACCTTAACCGGTGTCACCAGATTCAACCTTCAATTCTCAAAAACCACCCTAATTTACTTTTTCTTGGTCAGGCTATGCATGCAACATTATAGTTGACTGCCTCTCTGGGGTATGGGTGGTAAATGCAAGCTCCATTTTCCTCCAAGATTATTCTAAAGCCCTAGATACAGTCCATCAATTTTAGCTGAATGCATATTGACCTGAAGTGTCTATACAATGTTCTTAATTGGAACAAGATGGTTCGCGAACCAGTAGTCTCGCCTGTGTTATCGACCACCTACTTCATTGACCGCCTACTTTGTTAATCACCTACTTTGTTGATCGCCGACTTTATCATCCATCATAATGAGACAATTCGACACCTTAGATGACCTTTTGACCTTGCCCTTGGGTCAAGCACTTTCTATGGTCTATGTTTAATGCATGTGGGGTCAGGGGTTCATGAGTAATGACCTTGACCTCAAAATGACCTCGGATGACCTCAGGTCAACTTTTTGAACAATTTTGAAATTTGACCTCAAATGACCTTGAATGACCTTCACTGGACCCCCCAAAATGGTGCGTCGCGTGTGCTAATCCCGAACCCCTTCATGTCACCAAGTTTCATTACCATAGCCCTTACGGTTTAGGAGATACCCATAAATTATGCAAATTAGGTATTTGTTCAGACTGCCTATGACCTTAACATGACTTTGGGATAATTTTTTTGACCTTGAATGTATCTCAAGGCAACTTTTTGACCATTTTGGAAATTTGACCTCAGATGACCTTTTGACCGTGACTGACCTTACCCTTGGGTCAAGCACTTTCTATTGTCTAAGTTTAATCCATGTGGGGTCACGGGTTCATGAGTTATGACCTTGACCTCAAAATGACCTTGGATTGACCTCAGGTCAACTTAAAAAAAAAAAATTTGACCTCAAATGACCTTCACCGCACCCTTCAAAAAGGCGCGTCGCGTGTGCTAATCCCAAACCCCTTCATGTCACCAAGTTTCATTACCATAGCCCTTACGGTTTAGGAGATATACTTAAAATAGCAAATTACGCATAAATTATGCAAATTACGGGCCTATATTTTTGAGGCGAGCTAGACCAGCTATACTATCTGGAATGCTAGGCATGAGCCAGCCTGGGGATCGGATAACCAGCTCCTAGTCCACTCATGATTGGACTTTTTCCCCCATGCAGAGATCCTTCTTGATCACCATTCGATTGTATCCATTTCTTGTTTTTTGTGATAATATTGTAGTTGTAATTTTGTATTTTGTGCAACCCTGCGTCGAATCGTGCCTTCCAGTCCGATTCTCGTCCTGGGTTTATATGTACTGCCTTTGTATTTCACTATTGATGAATAAAGGTTGATATGACGATTGCTCTCCTATGCTCGCCTAAACAGTCTCTTAGGAGAGCAATATTTAGCTCACCTCAAACTGCTAAAACCAGCTAATATCTAATGGTGTGACCTCAAATCACTCTCCTGACAACTCTCCTTGAACCTTTCAGGAGGGTAAATATAGCTCTTCAGGATTTTTCAAAAATGAGGCCCTGAAATTAGGTACTTTATATGCATAGTTTGCGTTCAAATTGTATGCAGCACCAGTTCAGCTCCAACCCTACCCACTCATCAAATATCATCAACATAGGGCATTCGGTTTCCGAGATTTGCTCCGGGCAAGAAATCGGACGGCGAACGGCGGACCGTTTTAAGGAATGGTATGTCTCTTCCTGAAAAATTTTCAGGCGAGACAAAAATCCACTGACACTGCATTGTGAATAATAATTTTTTTGTCCCAAATGATAAATTAATCATATGGCCATGAGCACTTAAAAACATCTGTCTTAAACATGTGACAATTCCTGATCAATGCAGCAGTCCACCTATGTCCAAGTATTATATGCAACATGATTAATTGAAATGAGTCATGTGTTGGCAAGTTTTCCATTTCTCGTATATCACAATCAATTTTTGCAATGAAAATACTACATTTTGATCCAAACCATAATGGTAATCTAGTTCTAAATTTTCCAAAACTTTAAAATCTGTGATTTTTTTTAAATTTTTTAATTTTGATTGCTTTGTAAATCAAAATCAATTTCTAACATCCATTAGCGGACTTATACCTCCTTATCATGTCATACACTTGAAACATATTCTTTAGAAACGTCAGTAGTCTTCATTGGCTTGTATATCCCCTACGTATTCACAGATATCATTATAGTCCAGTTTGACTATCTGGTCCCTGTCCTGAAGTAATTGCACTGCTGCCTGACAGTTGGCTTTGTCTCGCTTTAAAATGGTTCCAAGCTGTAAAAAGAAGAAATAATAACATATTATGAATCAGCAAAAACAAAGTGCCACAATTTTCTTTTTACTTAAAATCTAGATTTATTGTACAGCTTGTCCTAATATTAATGCAACGAGCAAACAAAAAATGTACAAATAGTTGCCAAAAGATTAAATCAGATCGAGTAATATATGTTTTTCAAAAGTGGAGTAGTTACTCTACAACTAGTCCATCCAGATGGACCGCACAAGCGAACGCAAAGCATGCCTACGGCGCTCGCTTGTGAGGTCCATCTAGATGGACTACTCTACAACATGCTTTTTGTCCTGTTTAATTTTACCGCTCCAGTCCAAAGATATGAAGAATGTAAGAAAGCCCTTTAAATCTACGTTGGTCCGATTTGTGAAATTAGACTTCCAGCTAAAGGAATGCAGAACTTGAAATGAGGAGAATATGATGGTATTCTGCAACCATCTAGAGCACAATCGATCTAAACAAATCTTACCTAACCAGTACCTAACATATAGTGATATTTTAAGTTATTTTTAACTGAAACGGGTCAAAATTTTCAAATTAAAGTACGGATCTTCATGATACTCTCTTATTCCTTGAATCTGTTACTTCTGGTATGACAATTTGGTAGTTTAGGATACAATTTCTACCAAAAGAGTTGAAAAAAGTATCGTAATGAAAGATGTCAACCAATAATACTGTTATTCACAAGTCTTTAACAGAAACCAACAAAAAAAACGGAAGACAAAAACTAAGTTTAAGAACTCAGGTAAGTTAGTGCTACATCTGGCCGTAAAGGGGACGCAACAGGTTGACTCAACCAGACGCAACAACCTGCTTAATATCAGCAGATTCTCATCCTACATTTGAACTCTATCTCCTGAAATAAGTTCAAGGGATGCTTCTCCTAATCATGTGATGTTTTTAGAAATTTCTATTCAACGTGTGCTCCATTACGTCACCAATATGGTGAATCTTTACAGATTAACAAATCAGAGCATCAAGATTTTTCGGGTCTTACAAAATGTGCAATAACTTTTGATTCAGAAATCCAAATTAAACAAAATTGTAAAAGCCAATAGTCTACTCTATTATATTATTATAACGCTTGCT
>JXSR01S020494.1:20585-34280 GCA_000969725.1 Ophiothrix spiculata | reverse complement strand
TGTACAAGTCAATGGGCTTTTCCTCCACCGTCTTTTCCTCCACCGCCTCCCCCGTTGACTTGGCTCACATTTTGAGCCATAGATCTCATAATATTTGTTCAATTGTCTTGAAAATTTTTGCATTTGAAAGACAATTAAATTACCCAGATAACCTTACCAAATTGAGTGCAGTAGGTATTAAACTTCTTGAATAAAATTACATTAAACTACGAAGAATGAGTTTTTATGTTACATCTCCCCCATATATGCATGACCAATTCATGACCTATGATCATTAGTACTAGTAGTTGTTATTGAAAATGACAAGTTTTGGTTATTGTACCCAGTTGCTGTCAACTTCAATTAGTCTGAGTGTCTTTGCTTCACTTCATCCAGTTTTAATTTTCTTTCAATACTTTTATCCATGATTTATTGAAATAGGGTGCTTCATCTTTAACAACGAGATTTACAAAGAAGTCAATGCTATACAATCAAAACATTGTACAAATCAATCTTTCTTTTAATATACAGTAACAATATAAATACCCCCAAAAAGTAACGCCTTACATCGTAAAAATGGCTCATTTGCAAATATGGAAGTCGCAAAAAAAATTGTAAAACCTTGTTACATCCTACTTCTGACAATTGACTGAGAAACAGTGAAATTAAGAACTTTTAAAACCCTCGAAAGTTGCTTTTGTCGCAACTGTACAAACCAGTAACACTACTCTATTGAGCGATAAGGGGTAATTTTAAGCAAGTTTGACCACTGAAGCGCGTGCTTTTGTTTTTTCAAAATCATGCGGCATGGTCTCTAAGCAACATCCATCAACTTACAGTGGCAGCGCCAACGGGGAGTTGGAGGGGAATGGGGTATTTGTCCCCCAATCATAAGCCCACCCCCCCTTCCCTCATCGAACAAAAATGGTTGGAGGGACAATTATGGGATTCGGTATGATACGTAGCGCGCGACAAATTCTGCCAAATATAATAATATTAGCAAAGTATCGTTAAAATGTCCTGAAATTCATGATAAAATGCCAATTTTGACTATAAAAATATTTAATATCTTGAAATTCACACAAAGCGCATGACATTTTTTACATTCCACATACAAGTGATCGATCAAAAACAAGGGGAAATTCAGTTAGTGTAACTCTGGACAATGCCCAAATGAAATCCGCCTTGTTTTTGCAAGTTTATGGACGGTGCTTAGAGGCCCATGACACTGCTTTTGAAAAACCGCGCGCTTCAGTGACCAAACTCGCTTACTTTAAAGTTAGCCATGTTAGCTTTGCGTCACTGCATGGTTTATTTCTTCAGTGCGACAAATAAAATTGTCACTGTCAGTTGTCTTAAGCTACATATAGGTTTCATCCGTAGGCGGCGGAAGCGAAAGGGGACGGGGGACATGTCCTCCCTAAAAATAAAAGAAGAAAGAAAGACAGAAAAGGAAAGGAGATTGAAAGTTTTCTCTTTGTTTTGATAATATAAATATAAAAAATGAAAAAAAAAATCACGTATATTTTCAGATATTTTGTCAGTTTCAGTAAAAAATGTGCCATTTTTGCGCAAATTTCAATTTTTTAAACAATTTGTAGCTGAAATTACACGATTTGATAGAATGTTTTCGCAATATCAGAATTTTCCTCCGACCATTTTTGCTCAAAAAATATTAAAACAAATCAGCCGCCTCCCCACTAAAATTTTAACCTTCCGCCGCCACTGGTTTCATCGGTGTCCCTGAAATAGTACCATTGTTTTATACTATGTAAATTATAATGTCAGAGACTTGGGTCGTACGTGCCATTATTATTTAGAATAAGTATAAGTATGTTCCAATGCTAATGGTTTTAGTTTTCCATTTTTTAAAAATAATGGTCAAAGAATCAGGTCCGGTGTGAAAGTAATCTTGGTAGTCCGTCTCCCATAGGCCATAACAGAATAAGAAGTGGAACTAATGTTGCGTGAGAGTTGTTAGCCTATAATACTTTACTGTACAACCTGGACAATAACATGACTAAGAATGGGGGACTTGCATTCCTGCAACACCTGGTCCCTGAATGGTAATATCTCCATATGCGACAACACATTAGCTGGTAAGGCAATACGAAATGTGTTAGCTGTGTTAAACAGCAATAACCTACACTTTTGTATGTTGATAACTATATAACTTAATGCTATTTTAATAGAACCCAAAAGGGGTTTTGGTGCATACAAATGCAAGAGAAACTGATGTGATCATTTAAGCAGTTTTACGTTCATCTTTAGCATGCAGGGCAAAGGGATGTTTCAAAAAAGTTGGCACTAACTATTATGAGTATCTATAAAAGTGATTTGGATAACCCTGATATGGTCAATGCAAACGAACTATACACATCCAATTTATTACAAATTTACTAATTTAGCATAGTCAATTTTGAGTTAGTAGCTAGATAGAAGCAATTATAGGGTCTTGCAAAAGTATACTGTTTCCTTAAAATGATTGGTTTGATAATTGTTACCCGATTCACTCTTCAATCTTAAAAAGAAATTCTTGCTTACATACATGCATGCACTATTTTGCTTGACTAACCCGTGGAGAGGACTATAGTTGACTCCCTTTAATAGATTGTACTGTCTTGCCTAATCATGTCTACGTCAAGAAGATTAATTACTGCTCGTCTTTCATCGCAATCTTCTTTATCTTGTCTGAGACATGATTGAACACGTGCTACTTTCCTTCCAAAGGAGGTTTGTAATATCTTCGTCTTTTAGCTATTATGACACAACACTGCTGCAGCATTGTAAGTCCGTTCATATTCAACATCATGGTTGCACGTAGATTACATTTTGTCCCGAGTATTGTGCATAAAAACACGACATGATATCATATCGAAAGGTACCGTAAGGTCGGCATAGTAAATTTCCTGATACGGGCCATTGAAGCTGGACAAAGTCGAAAATCAAATTCAAGGTCAAACTTTTAATTTCATCAGAAACGTTACCTTTGAAGTGTATACTATCATATTATTCAGGTTGTAAAATCCAAAGACAAATGTTTAAAAAAACGAGATAAAAATCCTCTCTCCATTCAACTTCTAGCTAGCACAGAAACTTAAAACTCGAATTTCTGAGAACCATTGTATAAAATATTTTTCCTTACATAATATGTTTGTGAAAATCGCAATAACAAGAGTTAATAACCATCCTCTTTTAAAGGACGCTGAGTTTACCATTACATGTACCTCTTCATATTGCTCTTTCAGCATACAGCTTAACATTTGATCTGTCCAAACGCAAGACATTTATCACTAGCTCACTTTTTTTTTACAAAGTCTTCCTACCTGCTTGGACCCTGTTTACTACCTCTTTGTGTGGTTTTACGTCTTTAGATATGCGAGTCAAAAATATTCTAATCAGACGTAAACCACGAGATATCCAGTGGTTCCTTTATTCATCTTGATACGGTTCCGTCATTAATATGTAGATGATGACATTGGACTTTAAATTATAGCTCAGATTTGAATCTATATTTTAGCTGAAATTTTATTATTTCAAACGAAGCAAAATGATTATTTGGCAAGCAGACAATTTGCTCATCTGAGGGGACTTAGTCCCACAAGAATCTACGTGACTCGACTTTTCCATTTCACATTTACCTCAAGCATAATTATGGAGAAACAAACCCCGAGCAGTTGCCGTTTATCGTTGGTTTAAAACATATTACCCACATTTCTAATGATTTCCCTGGATACTTAAACCGTCCCATATATTTCTAATAATATAGAGTAAACCGCATCTATATTTTAGTTAGTGTCGCCGATGGGAATACTGTTATCTTACACAATCAACTTTCAAGTCTTAGTGATTGATTGCCTTTCGTTCGCGAAATACTTTTGTTTCAGAGAAATGATTGAGCACATGATACTTCTAGACAGGAGTGTTCCATCTTCCTCTTTGATCTTTCAAAGCTATTTTATTTTATGCTCATGTCTGTTTCGAAACCGTCCTTTATTTGTTAAACTGATACAAAGATTCTTGTCATTTGATCGGATAACAGGCGTTCATCATTTTCTTTTACTCATCGGCAATTTTCTTTTTGTCCATTGCACCCGACCAATGCATTGGAAACGAACAGCGCAATGGAAAAAAAAAAGAACTCTGTTTGCTAGACCGCTCAATGTATCTTAAGTTGCCTGTATAATGTTCAAACATCGGCATCATTTTGATGAACACTGTTTTTGAGACCAATATTCAGTTCTCTATAATTTTTGCAACAGGATTGTTTTACAAAGCAAACAATGAAAATTTGCTTTGAAACGGTTTGAATTGTTAAGTATTCTATATCAAAGTATATACACTCTTAAAAAGAAAGGATCAAATTCATCCGATAAAGTATCAAATATGAGCTTACCTTTTTCCGGATCAATTCTCCTCAAATTTGATCCTTTTCGGATCAAACACACTCTTTTTAAATGAATGATAAAAACACCACGTTTATATTTCAACACAGTCGAATAGTGTATATTTTATGAATTATGTGGATGAAATCCAGCCCTTTACTGGTACATTCATCTTTACATTCCAGTGTACGTTACTCATTAAAAAAAATACGTAGCGTTGGTATTTTGCAGATTTTAAAATTGACTTAACCCTAAAAGAGCCGGGGGGGGGGGGCGGAATCCGCCCCCCCCCTCCGGATTTTTTTTTATACCTCTGCCGGTTGTTATTTTTTCGCGCTGAAACTTCTTGACTTTTTTTCTTAAAGCCTTGCGCTTATTTTAAGACCATTTTTGTGAAAATCGGAACTAGGGTTAGGACGTGGCGTTCCGAAATGGTAAGCTGGGTCAACCGAAAAACTGACCAAAAACTGATTTTCAATGCAAATTACATACAAATCGTGTTTTTGGTTATTAGGATACACTTCCATTATGTTTTATTGTATTTATTTGATTTATTTAGAGTAAGAACATGCCTAAGTATACTTTGCCACACATTATTGATAAAAATTGCAACTTTTGCTCGAAAAAATTGCGAAAAACGACGATTTTGGCGATTTTTGGGGATTTTCGCGTTTTCGACGCGACGTCACTTATGACGTCACTGTGACGTCATACAAGGTCCGATTTCAATTTTTTTGGTACCAATGGACTCGTGAGGGTCCTAGCTATCCACCAGTACCCTACACGTGATGTTTCGTCAATTGGTTTCCGAGATCGGAAGGGGGGGGGGCGGAATCCGCCCCCCCGGCTGTGAGATGGGTCGAAAAAGCCCGGCTCTTTGAGGGTTAAATGTTGCTATAAGACAGGTATGGTCCTGCAATTTCACCAAGTGAAACTTGTTTTACCCTTGGGCTGTATGTTTGTTTCACTTATTGATATCTAGTTGGATGATGTTGTTGTTTTGGTATGTCGAGACTTATGTTTGTAAATATATTTTGAAATCCAAAGCACCGATTATTTAATATTCATGGAGTGTATGAATCTTGTTTGTGATATGCCTATGAAGAAGAAAATGAGTATTCTATGTCAAACAATGCGAAAATTCACGGATTATACTTTGATGGAAGATACAACAATTTAATATAATATTGTGCAATATTGTGCAACACAACGGTGGTTTTGTTCAGGTTTTGGACAATTTCACAGCAGTGGATGAGGAAAGTGGTGAATGAAATTATCAGAAAACAAATCGAGTATTCTTGATCCTCTACCCACTTGGCTTTTGAAGCAATATATTGAGATTTTGTCACCTGTCATCACATCCATTGTTAATAATTCTTTTAGGTTTGGTTCATTCCCTCTACCTCTTCGTCAAGCAGTTGTCACCCCACTTATTAAAAAAAAACACTAAATCCAGACCTACTCAAAAATTATTGCTCTGTGTCCAATCTACCAACTTTGGGCAAAATTTTGGAATACCCTGCTGTTTCGAGATTTAAACAGTACGTTCACTCAAATAACAACTCTGAATTATACCAATCTGCCTATAAGTCGCGTCAGAGTACTGAAATGGCACTCCTAAAGGTGAAAAATGATACGATTAGTGCCCTTGATGATGGCAAAGCAATTATGTTAGTCCTCCTGGATCTTTCCTCTGCTTTTGATACAATTGACCATCAAATCCATATTAATCGAATGCAGAGGGAATATGGAATTACTGGTACAGCAAAAGAGTGGTTTTCCAGCTACCACAGTAACCGTACTAACAAAGTGTGCATTCTTGGTAATTATTCTGATGTTCATGACTTGAAATTTGGTGTTTCACAGGGCTCAATCGCAGGTCCACCGATTTTCACAGCTTATGCGCAACCTGGCGTTGATATCATCAGGCGTTTTGATATTAATTATCATATTTACGCTGACGACACGCAGCTTTATACAAGCTTCAACCCTAGTTCAAGTGCGGATGCAGCAGCAGCTCAGCTTAGAATGACAAATTGCATCGCAGAAATACGATC
The DNA here is from genome assembly GCA_000969725.1 of Ophiothrix spiculata. Classification (NCBI taxonomy): domain Eukaryota; kingdom Metazoa; phylum Echinodermata; class Ophiuroidea; order Amphilepidida; family Ophiotrichidae; genus Ophiothrix; species Ophiothrix spiculata. The sequence goes on along the minus strand of JXSR01S020494.1, from coordinate 27,859 downwards.
GTGGATGCTAGCAAACAAGTTGAAGCTGAATGATGCTAAGACTGGGCTTTTCTTGATTGCTTCATCAAGGCAAAGTGGCGCTGTATCTGCACTTAATTTGGACTTGAAAATCGGTTTCTCTGTGATTACCCCATCGGACTCGATTAAGAATCTTGGTATTGTTTTCGATACGTGTCTTTCAATGAAGAAACAGATTAGTGCACTATGCAGAAGTGTTAATTTTCATTTAATAAACCTTAACAGAATTCGCAATTTTATTGACAGATCCACTTGTGCACATGCAGTAAGATCATTGGTTCTATCTCGGTTGGACTATGGCAACTCACTTCTCGGTGGCCTATCTACATCGGATATAAATTGCCTGTGCTGCGAGGCTTATTTATTGCGTGAGAAAGCGTACGAGTGCATCACCTTTGATTCGTGAATTGCACTGGTTGCCAATCCATCAGAGGATTGAATTTAAGGTCTTGGTGCATGTGTACAATTGTTTAAGCGGTACTTCACCAGTGTATTTGCAAGATCTTCTCAATTTATACAACTCAGGTCGTACGGGTCTTAGATCATCTCAAGAGTGTACTCGCCTCTCTGTACCAAGAATAAAGAGAGCTGTTGGAGATAAAGCATTTTCTGTTTTAGGCCCTAGACTGTGGAACAACTTGCCAGCTAACATACGTGCAGCCCCGAGTGTGCAATGTTTTAAGAAATTATTAAAAACACATCTTTTTCCAAGTGTATGATTTTGCTCCATTCTGAATTAACTTTTTAATTTGTTATATCTTTTGTCAGGTTTTCAAATCAAAAGCTCAGGCTCATATATAATTCTATTCACGGTTTATTTATTGCTGTTTTTATTGTTAACTCACGCGGTTTTCAACCTCGTGGGTAGGCTGCAGGTATCCACCTGCGGTCGCATAACTATTTCCTGCAGTAGCAGTAGTTTGTATTTTTGACTTCTTCAATTCCACATGAGTCTTGAGCCTACTATTTTAGTCATGTTATTTCTGTGTGTTTTTGCTTTGATATACTATATTTTAATAAATGTTTCTATATTTGTACTGTTGATGGTATATGCGCTATTTTGGCCAAAAATGCTGGTTTTTATACTTCCATGTGATAATTTATTTTAATATGAATATTTATGTATATATGAAAGTAATTTTTAATAAGTGGATATTTTAATGTTTTAATGTGTAAATTGTGCAGTGCATTGGTCATGTATAAAGGAAATGCGCTTAATAAATCACTGAATTATTATTATTATTATTATTTCAGCACAAATATGTGGGCCGCCGTGGCAAAAGAAAAAGGCAGACCGACGTGAGGGGGAGGGGAGGGGGTGATTATTCTCGTTTGCCGTGTGATCCGCGTATATTAGGAAACATTCCTGCAGGACTTTGACAATAATGTCTGCGTTTCATCTGATATAAAGTATGCATATTAATTTTTGCGACGATTGCGATGTCTTTCGAGGCTATACATTTACCTCATGGTTGTTTTCAACATCATTTAATTTACGTGAAACATTGCATGATCTGTAGATGAGTCGATACAAATCTATCGGGTGTCATTCTCTGATGATAACGATGCATGATAATAAATAACATTCATTTTCCACAAGACTGTAGCACTTTTCAGGGCTGTAACATACCTGATAGTTGATTAAAAGTAATGACATTTTTTTCTTGAATATTCTGAGTTGAATCAACAAATTCTATAAAACGTCACTTTTTGATGACAACACTATACGATAATGTCATTTTCTAAAAACAATACGTATTAGCAGGTATTTAAGCCAATATCAATGATTACATTCCTCCAACTGAGTTTAATCGACAACAATTTGTAGAATGTTATATGTTAATGAAAACATATACGACAATGACATTTTTATAAACAAACGATAACAAACTTTTAGACTTAACTTTCACCAACATTCCACATTCCACCAACACCAATAGTTGACTGCTAACAACAAGGTCTAACAAAACGTCAACATCATGAAAATAGGATTTTTTCCCACCTATTGTGAAGTTTGCTTTTTTAAAGAGCTCTTAACAGATCCGGTGCTGGTGGAAGGGCGGGTGTAACCTGTGAGTTTTGAAGTCGACTCAAAGGTTTGTGTGTTCCTTTGATTGCTTTGTATCATATGTCTGGGAGTCTCTCCTATCCCTGCAATATAGATATCGTTACAACAATCGGTCTATGCGTTAGGTAGTTATACCTAGGTTCTGAGCAAACGATATGTCAAAAATGACCTGAACTACAAATAAAATACCGTACTTTGGCTTATTGTATGAGGTTTTATTGTACTATTAATATGGTTCAGACTAAGTATGCAAATCGAACTTCAATGCTGCTATCTGTATATGGCACATTCCATAGAAAATTGAACTTTTTTTTAACTTCAAGCAAAAAATCAGCTCAGCAGGTTTTTCAGTCATACATTTGTTACTTGGTAAGAAGTATTTCTCTAACAGAAAATTGTAAAGTTTTTCTATCTGTCAATGAATGAACACATGTTTTATTTTAAAAACGTCACAAACGTTACCAAAACGTTACACTAAAATGTCATTAAAGCATTACCAAACAAAACAACGCGTTAAAATAAATCCTGACGATAGAATTTCCTACCATTTTTATGAAATATCTGTAAAAATGTTACCCATCATCTGTGTAAAGCGCGTAAAGTATTTTCTTTAATTTTTCGGTCAAAAACGTTACTTTGGATCGCCCATATGTTAAATTTGTCACCATATTGGAATATACACTTAATATATAGCTACAGTTCTCGTATACCAAAGGCAACACGCAGTTTAAGTATCAGTAGTCAAATGTTTCTAGCTCTACACTTAAAATGCCTCATTTAAGAATTTGTGTTGATTTACCACCTTTAGAGGAACTCTCAGATGCCACGGGACCCGGGAGAGTTGTCTTCAAGTTCAAGTTAAAGTAATACTTTATTAATCCGTAATCGGAAATTGCATTTCAAGTTGTTGACTAATAGTTATTTGAACAGCCTCACCAAGAACACATGGTATTTTAAATAATGTATCTAATACTACTCGTTTCATATGAACAGAAAATTGTAGTGTGTATCATTCTCTCGTGACAGTTCCTACGGACATATTGTGAAGGTCCCAAAATATATCTACCCTCTATTAAATATCTATCGGGAATTATTAAAAAGCCCAGTGTAGCGACTTAACATTACCCACTAGTAGAAATAAGTGGTACTAAAAGAAATGTCGCTTGGGATTTCCATCAGCAGTAAAACGACGACAAAGACCTTAAATTACTGAAAGATAGTTTACTTAACTTTATGCATAGCTGGTTCCGAAGGACACATCGAATCGTTGTTCCCGTTTGTTTCTATTCAATCTCAGCGGAGAAAAACGTGATAGCTAGGTGTATAAATTCTTACTCAAATCAAGAAAACATCGACTAAGGTTGACTTAACCTAGCAAAACTTTACTCACTTTTGATTGAATTTCACATTTACTTTTTTGCCAATGGTCCTATAAAGTCAACTTAGGTTTAATACGATTTCACATTTCGGTCCGAACCCGGAAGTGAATGCGTAATATTATATCTGTATAGTATTACTTAGATTATCGTTGGTATTCTAGCTCAGTCTTGGTCTTATGAGTGGCGCGACTTCAAGTATGACTTCCGAACATAATATCGCTGGTACGAGCCCAAGCAAAGCCATTTTTTCTATTGCAATAAATTAATTACATTTTCTTCACGAAGTATATTGAATTTTTTCTTAAATAGATTATTTTATAAAATATATTCTTGGCGTTTTTTAAAACAATTAAAGGCAAAGGAATTTGAATTTGTACACTTTAACATTTTAAATCTTTTAATGCTTTTAAAGGATAATTCTTTACTTCCGAAATATATATCTTTAAGGAGGGAAAGCACGTTACTCAATTTTACAAGTGTTTGCAAGTTTATTTTGTACCATAACTTTTCAACAAAGTTCCTTGTGATTTTTTTTCTTGAAATATATACCTTTATTAGTGACGGCTTCAAAACTCTGCCGGTTCTGGGCGGTTCTGGGCGGTTGGCTATTGTTTATTCCGGTTGTACCGCCCAGAACCGGCAGAAAACCGCTGGTTGAGGTTTGAAGCTGCCCCTTATCTTTAAGCACTTTGTTAAAAAAAATATGGTACAAAATAAACTTGCAAAACGTAAAATTGAGTAACGTGCTGTTCCCCCTTAATTTGCACACCTCGATTTGACCATTGATAAAAGCAATAAAACCTGATGAACTTAATAATGTGTCATAAATGTTTCATTGAACGATTGAACGCTATATAATTCACAGAAAGAATAAAAACACCCGCATAATTCATATTTGAGAAACTTAAAGCATTATTTAAACTAGAATACATAAGACGAAACTGGCATAGGGTTCTCGGAGAGGCTGCAAAGACTGACAAATAATTAAGATGACCCCTTTTCGCACATGCTTTGTTTGATGGTAGTGTTTCTTGAGATAATATTTGTAACAGATTACGTGCATGGCAGGCATAGATTCAAGTGATAAGTATGGAGTATTCAACTTAAAATTGGTAATTTAGAATGTTTCTCGTTGTCAAAACGTTATAAGGCTAAAAAAAAAAAAAACACGATACGATACAATCTTTCGTTGACAATATAGAATGAATAGGAAGGTATTCTGATCTTGTGAGAAATTTGAAATGTACTTAATGATGCTACAAGGAAAAAAAAGCAAGATATTGAAAACTTTTTTTTTTTGACCATGTTCAGCTTCAATGACCCGTATCTCGTAATATACTATGACAACCTTCGGTTAACTTATTTACCTTTTGATGTTGGCCACATTTAACGTAAATTTGAAATGTCTTACACTTTTTTAGCTCTTTTTATGTCCAATGGTAGTTCATTCCATAACCGTTCAAATATGATATTGTTAATAATTACGTACTTAAATGACGCATATCAAACAAAACAAAGATACTCGAGCACCTTTTCAAAACAAAGCTTTATGCTTAATTTTGGGGTATTAAAATCTACTTTAGGTTTATCTGGTTTATCATTAAGCATGCATCAAATGAACCAGTTAGTCAAATATTTGATACTTATACAAGTACTTACGTTGAAAACAACAACATCTTTTTGTACATAATAACTATTTTGAATTAATTGCTATTCAGGTTTAAGCAGTAATAAACTTCAAAATACTGTAAAAATATGAAATGAAAATTGTCGCTAAAGTGTTGAATCAGCACAGCTTTGCGTCTCGTCATCATTGCCAAAGTCATGTTCGAAAGAAATGTTTGTATGGATTCCCCGTCAAAAATATACTCAATTGTCAATGAATCCTACGCAGAATGTAATGAAAGTAGCATTTTCTAAGGTCGTATTCTATGATTTCAGATAAGCGTGTCTCTATCGTCTACTGTTCTTAACCCAAGGCAATAGGATTTAATCAAAACGAAGAGCTTACTGCGACGGTACAAAAGCATCATTCCAATCATGGTTACCTTGATATTTACATCTACTTAAATAAATACAGGTTATGATCGCTGATTTGTCTCCGATTTTATTCGGTATTAAGCAAGGTTGAATTCGTATGTATGTAATGAGTAGGGATACTCGGCCGGAGATTGATGAGTTATTTGTACTTCTTTGGTGAGATGAGCAGGGGTGAACTGAAAATTAGTGATGTGCTATAAGATGGTGTTGATTTACTACTCGTCCAAAATCCCATTCTCGGATAGCATTGATTAACTTGTAATTTCATCAAAAATTATCAATAGATAAATGCTCAATGACAATTAACGTATTTCTTAGCCTAAAGTTGTTTAGTACTATTGCTGGGATTGTATAAGAGCAGCCATTTTCTAACATTGTTTCACACAAAAACATTGATAAAACCATGCCAATTCTTATTCAACGGATCGTAACTCTAAATATATACACATAAAACCCACAAAGTTAGATATTGCTGGAAAGCTTATTTTCCGAGAATTTCAATTTACCTATTATAGATAAGCCTATATTTGAAGGATGGGTAAAAATATATAAGGTGCAAAATAAAATAAAAGTGAATGTTGGTCAACCAACTTGGCACAATGAGATTTTGTTAGGGAAAGGTATATCCAGATGACACAAACATTACTTGAGAGAATGTAATGATGGCTTTCCATAAATAATTCATTTGGTGACCAATTTCATTGTGATCAAAATACAGGGGATGGTAATTTTTACCATCCCCTGTATTTTGAAACGACTCATTAATTTTTGGGATTTTTATTGTAAAAGTTTTTCATGTATACACTACCTAAAATTTAATCACATAATTGGACTTTTGAAATATGTACAACTTTAAACATTTACGTTGACTCGGTCAAAAGATATGTCGTTTTAAAGTTTTTAAATGTAAATGCATGTTTTGTACAGTAATGTATAGAGAAAATTACCCACATATAAACCATTAAGAAACAACCAAATTTAGATGACTTGTCAATATTCGATACATGCTTGAGCATTATTTATATATCTCATTGACGTATATTCAAAAAATTATGATCCCAGCATTTTTATTTTCTAACAATACCGAGTGAGTCAAAAAAATGCAATAGTTAAATGAAAGCCATATTTTAAAACAAGATATATCATGAACATAAAATGTACATATCCAAAAAGATCATAGATTGACCTTAAAAATGGTAAAAGATGGGGAAAATTGATAAAGGCGTCGTAGAGATACACTTATTTGAATAGGAAGGCATAAAAACAGTTCTGTCCAAATGTCGTGCATATGTTTTATTAATGGGGGACATAATTGTGGCATTATCTTTTCTCTTTTATGTTTGGGTGCCCTGAAAAGGGCCGTTTGAGCTTGGTGGCCCTGAATATTCAACTTCCGGTTGAACGTAAATTGGGACAAATGTAGCAGGGGATTTCTTCGCGAGCTCACCTCTGGATCCCTTCCTTGCCAATGTCTATTTTACAAATAAGGATATCTCCGCAATGCCTTTATCAATTTTCACCATTCTTAATATGTTTTTGTTCGAAATTACTTTTGTTCTTACAATAATATGGCTTCCATCTAATAATTGCAATTTTTTTGACTCGCGCGGTACATGTGTTTATAAATCATAACTTTTTTACACTTTTGCATGTAATCCTATGCGCGCCTCCTCCACCGTCGCAACCTCCACCCGATACATCTCGTTCCCTAATTGCTTTTTCAAGTAAACTTCGTTAATTAAAATTACGTGATCTTCACTTTTTATACA
>JXSR01S020494.1:0-17022 GCA_000969725.1 Ophiothrix spiculata | reverse complement strand
ATTTGAATGTGACGTGTCTCAAGTATTGTCAACTATTGCTAAGACAAATAAAGAACTCACCAAATAGCCCATGAAGGTATACAATCCATTTGAAATGTATATGATTTTACCCACCCTGTATATTTCACCGTATGGATATTAAGTGAAAAGTTCTATTTTCTTATTGAGAGCCCTGTGTTTTATCAATATAAATTCATACCTGTTTTGTTTTATGTTGATGGCTGTGTATAATAAAAGAGGTCTATGAAGAGAGTAAAACTAACACATTTTTTTTAGTTACACCCTGTATAATTGTCACACACCCTGTATAATGTCAGTATCATTGTATATTTGGTATTCTTGTAGTATGAGCTTTAAAAAAATGTATACTTTTATGGTGTTAAAATGTCCATATTTAATCATGTGTTGAGAAATATTCAGATTGGTGATGTTTTTCAGATTTAGCGGTATGTTACACTTTTTCTGACCAATTCATGACTTATGATCACAGGGAAAACAAAAGCACGCTAATCAACGTTTTGTGTATCTTTTTTATCTAGTTTGAGAAAATAAATAAAAAAGGAAACAATATATTGTTATTGCCCTTTTTTGAACACGTCCTGATAATAACTGGATAATACAAAGCAAATATAATGACTGTGTTTACATGTCTGTAGAAGTAATAGTAATAAGTTACAACCAGATTTATTTCATTTCATTTCATTTCATTTTCTTTTCTTTTTATTTATTTGTTATTCATGTTTTACTTATTTTCATATTTTTTTTCGCGATTCCTAAGTTGTGCTGACACCTTCAAATGAAAATTTGCCCAAGAACATGTATTCTAGTCTTGTGCGCACACGGGATAATAAAACACCCCATACATCAAATGTTAATACATTTTCATCTTATTTTATCCTTTTTCCCATTTTGGTGAGATTTTGACCAAATGGTTAGGTGATTCATAATGAATTCAAAGTTCAACAATTTCATCCGAAGCTGACACTAGATGTCTACTGATACGCAGACTTCAGAATTAAGGCAACTACCGTATTAGTAGAGTGTGTAAGACTGCATCGGAAAAGAATGTTAAGGATATATTTTTCAATGAGAATATGATATTAACTATTGCAAAGTAAGTTCCAGTTATATATTTATTTACTTCACTTATTTACTTCTACTGGATGATTGAGAACATACATCTTCATATGATATTAACTAGTTAACTAAATTAGTTAAATTACGTATTAACAAAAATAGTTCTAATGGAATATAAATGTACAAAACTTAAGCATTTTTAAGTTTCAAGCAAAGTCTACATTTATATCCCAGTTCCATGTTTGCATGTACGAAACAGGCTGCCGATCAAATCAGCCACTGATAGTTGTCTTCATTTATATGCCTTCTATCCTTTGCATTTCCTCTTAATTATTTTAACCGGCCCTCTCCTATCCAACTATGCCAAGATGACAAAACTCGGACAAGGCATTACTTGAAATGAAAGGTCACCCAATCAATATTTTGATATAAATTAAAAAATTCGTATTTTTTTTTGCTAACAAATAATGGAAATGATAATTATTGTATTTGTATTTTAAGCACCTTAGCATGCAAATGTTTTTTCCATCTCTACACCCATTTTTGGTGGCCTACCCAATCCCCACCTTAAGCGGTACTTTCATTTGTTTTTATTTCAGAAATTGACCGCAAGAGATATCATTATCCCACAGAAGTATATCAAAATCTCTTAGGTCAGTTTCTTTTGCGTTTTAATATAACCATTAAGAACTGTCTGCACTGTGATTTCAGATATGGTTGTTTTCATATTATCAAAATGAAGTTCTTTTAAGAAAGATACAGGCTTGTTTATGCGTAGATTATACATGTTGTCAGTAGAATGATCATTTATATATCTTTGTTTATGTTATCTGTAATTTCGATGCACATTTGAATTGTATAATATTAAATTGTAAATCTGCAATTTTTGGTAATATTAAATTTCACCAAATTGTGTCATCATACAAGTCAATATGTGTGTACTCTGTTACATACTGTGGCATGTGACACTGATCATTCACTCCTTGATAATCAGTTTTGATTACCGCCTCGACATCGGAACTATTGAGTAGGTTTAAGTAATGTAGAGTGTATACACCGCACCGCATTGTTTGTTTCATATACACCTTTAGTTATAAATGATATGGAATATCAAATACAAAAAAAATAAAAATAAAATAAAATAAAAAAAACACTAAAATTATACTAATTAACCAAACTGGTTTCAATTAACTAGTATCAATTTACACTAAAATGAACATCTAATCATTAATAGCAGTGAATGTTTCAACTACTACGGTCGTGATACGACCTGACACTACGTATTTAAAGTAATAATACAAAAAGGAGTGTAATATTGTTGTTGAAAGACAGAAAGGTAAACAACACTTTACTTTTAATTCTACTGATGTTCGAAGTATATAATCTATACTATTATATATAGTAAAAATAAACATGAACAGTGGGTGAAACAATGGTCTAAAATCAAGCAAATGAAGAATGTATTATTATCATTATTGTAATACGAGTCCAAGACAGAAATTGTTTTATTTTAGTATACAATGCATCAATGTCTTAAAACCCTGTCACGAAGTAAAACTATGGATGAACAGGGTGGTTCAAAAAACTCGAAACCCAAGTTCAAAGTCATTTTTTACTTAGCAATTGTACCTTTATCAATTTCAGTTGGCAAAGGCATCATGTGGGATAGGTTTTAAACCATTCCTGCATTTTTGGTCAAGTTTTGATCATTGTTTTTTAAGATACAGTCCATTATTAAAATATTGCTTCAAAGTTGCTTGTCCATGATTGCTTGTTTCTCCTTCTGACTTAAACCCTTTAATAGATTACACAACATTCGTGTGCAATCAATTAAAGTACTCTAACCTGCACGTATTGCACTGCATGTTGTGGTACGGGCGTTTCCTGCTTGAATTGAAGGCGTTTTCAATGCATTTACCTAGCTGATCTTACGATGTAATCATGTCTCTTTAAAGCACCTAAAGACCTGAAATCTATCTGACAACGATTGAGTGACTAAGTCTAACCACTCTGTTGGAAAACATTTACCTAAGAAGACAAAACAAACAAAAACAAACAAACAACCACAACGTGAGCTTGAGTTCAGAGACCTCTTGTATGAACCAGTAGTCTGAACTCCACCATCACATTGCTGAAAATTGAGCTCCACTATCTGAAGCTATGTTCAGAATCATCATTCAACTCAAAATTGATGATCAATCACTTTCATCAGATAGACATGCGTAATTTAACCTGCAGTGCAACAAGCGTGGAACCAAATACGGTGCAGATCAAGGGTAACAGGTGAAGACAAAATTGAAGAAAAGCCTGCGTGGACAAGCCACTTTGAAAGACGGTATACATAAAGAGCTGTATCTTAGGAGCTAATGATGCAAATTGCATAACACTTGCAGGGATGGTTTTAAAGGTATAAACAATAATTCCTGTACAAATTCAAGTTGATTGAGGTACAATTACTGTCTGAAACGTGACCTTGAACTTGGGTTCTAAGTTTTTTGATCCACTCTGTATTGTTAAATTCCAACATGGATATACTGTGTTTATAAATAATAAGATATACTGTGTTTATAAAAAATAACATAATTTCCTAGGAAAAACTTGAGGTTCCTTTAATTGACTTCTGTAATCATAAGATAGTACCTCAAGGATGTTATAGGAAAAGGTAATTTTATTAATTAGTTTGTTAAGCCAAAAGCGGACTCAAAGATTAGTTTTCGTAGTAATCAATTACGTAGACTATCTGACCTTCGGCAATTTGTACTATCATGGTGTTTTGTATCTAAGTATGTTTTACAGAAGCATTCCTTGTTTGACATAATTTTTAGAAGTAAAAGTAGGATCTGTTTGATACTAAGCAATTATATGAGTTCTAGTACAGTAGTATCTAGTTAATTACCACTTGTGTGATATTTGTGGTGCATACTTATTGTCAAAACGCTGTGCCCTCCTTCAGGCTTTCTTCAAAATGTGATGACAACTGTACAGGCATTGTAGCACAGAAAAAATGGTTCATTTACATTGGTAACGAATGTCATGATTTTTTATACAATATTGGTGTGTATATTTATGTTGCATTAAGGAATATGAGTAGGAAGAAATGTTTGTCTTTATTTTTGACCATAAACAATTTGCTGCACCAGTTCTGAAACCTGTACAATATTTGTCGATACATCAAAGAATTGTTAAAATTGACCAAGGACTGTTTATTTGTGAAACTCTTTATCATTATACGTTTCAAAGAGACAAACTAAAACCTACCCTTAGCTGTTTTTTTATAGTTTCTGCTTTTAAAGAGGGGTGTAACTTTCTGCTTCAGAGCAGACAAGCCCTTTGCACAACTTGATATTATCGTTTTCTATTGCATTGCTGTAAATATTTTATTTTCATTTTAAATTTGGTAAATAAGATGCTCTGAACCAATTTTAGAAATGGCGACATTAATCATGTTAATGCTTTATGGGGTTTTTTTGTTGTAAAATGACCCCCCTTGCTATACTTTGATCAGCACTAAACAGGCAGGAATTATGAGGCTTTTATTCATCCGCAAGTAAACATAAACCCATGTACACGCGCGCCGTAGATGCTGACACGTATGTACAACGCGCCCTGCGTTTCCTGCAGTTGTGCTGTGGTCAGCTACGAACGCGCGTATCTGTATCAATGCACGATGCGAAGAGGCCCGCCTATTTGATGTTGATCAAACTATAGCAGTAAAGCCTCTTTAGCTTGGGAGGCATCTAGTCTACGGCTTCAAATAGAACAAAAAAATGATTTTCCTTATCTTGATACGCAATTTACTGTTAATTCGCCAACTATTAAATTATTTTTCTTGCTTGAATATTGAACATTTGATTCAATTTGTTAAGTGGCCTGTGAAATAAATTAAAGTGCTTTTTGATCAAAATAAACAACAGTGGTTCTTTAAAAACTATTTCATCAATAGATACATATTTTACTTTAAACAGTACACTGTTTTTATTGCCGAATAAAAGTCACCGGGCTGATTTTATGATTCAAAACTATTAAACATGCGGTAAGTAAGCTTTTTTATATAACATGTGTTAAATAAAATCTCTGCTTTATAATATATGTGATTGCTCACCCCGAAAAGGGCCGGGGGAACTTTGCAGATGATATCAATTTTGATTTTATCATTTCATCTGTTGCAGCATTTTCTAAGCTTTAAAATGACGCGTTACTTGTTGAAATTCATCAAAGCAATCACATTTTACAACAGAAGATTTGCTGCCTACTTTCACATGTTTCTTGAAATGTATTCTGTCACAAAGTCCCCTTTTCGGGTTGAGTCATCACATATATTATAAAGCAGAGATTTTATTCAACACATGTTATATAAAAAGGCTTACTTACCGCATTAAAGAATAAACGTTAACCCTCATTGTTGTTTATGAAGGTAAATGTTTGACATGCTGTAATTTTCAATTACGAAATTACTTTTATCACTATACGCCGGGACAGTTGTGATGTCATTATTTATGCACATCACCCAACACGTGCGTTTTGGACCCAAACAAGTGATCGTGTCCACTAATTATACGTATTAACACGATAGGCACATGTAAACATACAATTCAGACTGATTTTTCTCGGTTGGAAGACAAAAATAACGGCAGGGGTCCCGTCCTGGCTTGTAATCACATCCTTCAGCATAATAGGCCGGCATAGTTTCCCTTATTTTTGTTTTAGACGAAAGTCATGGTATAAAATCGGAGTCAGACTTTTTTTCCCATAGAATTAACGTGTGGCAAAAATGGCCACACCATTTGTTTTGGTCCAAAACGCACGTGTTGGGTGATGTGCATAAATTATGACGTCACAACTATCCCGGCGTATATCGTACCTACGTATCTCAACTCTTTAAAGAATTATTCAATGTTATAAAGAGATAATTGTATATACAAGATAAGCTTAGCTCGATTATGGTTGCAATTAGGAATGCAAACATGTCTTGGTTGACACCACTCTATTGTACTGAGAATATCTATTGTGCAGAGCGTTTATTCTTAACAGCAGTTATACCCAATCCGCTGCTTACATTGATGAGTTGATGGGCAGTAACCCAGTGGTTAGACGGGGTTAATTTATGAACATTTTTGGACCTCCGTTTTATGTGCATTTGGGGGAGATGCTGCGATTCATTGCATTCCAAACTTGGCTAAGCGCTAACGAATCAGATACGTATATTTCCCGACTTTGCAAACGTCCATGAAATTTCAAATTCGTAATCTTTTTGGCACTTCGATGTTTATTTCTCGTAGATATGTGAGAATACCCTTTTCTGTCTTTTTTTCTCTGAATTATTGTCGAGTCATTGTGAGATTGTTTGCATAATTATGAAACAGAATTTAACCAAATTCAAACGTAGATCAAACATAAGGTCATAATTCGTTTACGTTATCATGGTTATACATTTATACGAAGGGTAAATCGAATAGTTTGATCTGTCATTCACGTGTTAATGCAAATTGCTATCGTAGACTGCCGCATACACATATGTGACCTTCCAGCCCGTATGAGCAGTAAATGCCAGAAACTTCATTTTGCGCTACAGGTGAAAATACATGTTAAGGTCATAATTTGCCGAAATAGATTTTTTGACAGATTCACAACCCTAGTGCTTATTACAAAATACCAGCAAAGTTTTATTTCAAGAAAATTATATGAAATGTGAAATAAATTGGCATATTCTTAAGACGATCAACAGAAAATATAGGGCTTTCTCATTTTTGAACGCGTTTATCTCAGTTATACGTTTTACTCCCTGAAAACCATTGACGGACCATAACTTGACTTTTGGAAATCGAGTGAAGTTCATTAAGGTGTCATTTTAATCCTTAAAGCATGGTCTTTGAAAATAATTAAAAAAGTGAAAATGACAAGAGCTGGCATTTACTGCTGTTTTGGGCTGGACGGTCACATATATGAAGTTGCATATAAAACCGGTTAATTTCCATAGAGGCCATGCTTTTTAGCTAAACATTTTTATGTTTGGTTGCTTCGTTAACTTTAACAAAATAAAAACAATTCAAAAGGATGCATGTTGAAAGCATTAATGTTCACGAATGATAAACGTGATGTTTATAATAACTCTGAGCTGGTTGCATGCTAAATTGAATTGATTGAATTGGGTTTCAGATCCAGAGGCAAAAGCATCTTGAAGTCAGAGGAGTCGTTAAAGTTATAATGAAATGCTAATTCACCCCTGTCATTACTAGTATACAAAATGTTAAAGGTTTATTGTGTACGATGATAAATATGCAAGATAGTTTACAATGAAATATGTTGTGTTAGTATGTGTTGGGTGACATGGTTTGTGTGTGGGGTGAGGTGCGGTTGTGGGGTGCGGAGTGGCTGAGTTTTTATTTGTTTTAGAGGAAATGTGTTTTGCTTGCTAAAATTCATATAGTCATATTAATCACGTATGCTAAAGATAAGTATTTATTTTATAGGAATATGGAATTTGAAGCGACGTAAGTAATGTGAGAGAAATTATTGCGTGCATGTTTGTAAATAAGAAATAACAAATCAAATACAGATTTGGAGAAATAAGGTGAACCACTGATAAATGTCAATGGGGAAATGTTGTGTTTCAACTGAAAACATTGCCTCATGGTTATGAGGTTTTTGAAAGAATCGGCACACTTGTGGAAATACTTGATCATGAGTAGTTTAACCATTTGTAAATTAACCTATTTCTAACAGCACGGAAGTCCATGTTAAGTCTTTTGCTTTAGAACATTAAATGTTAATCATGCATTATTACCAATTCTTTAGCCGTAGACGTAAATACTATTTTGACCCTCTCATATTTAATACTTTACTTCAACATTTAATTAAAAACAATACTTTCAAGAGATCTGATGAAAGGATTAAAATAACACAATTAAACACATCGGGCCTTTATTTTAGTTATTCATCTATTAGATTTAGATCAAGAATTACATTAGCTACCTTGTATCAATTGATAACTTTCTTGTGTAGCAAAATTTAAAATCCCTAGGTGACAAATGGTCGACGGTGTCGAGAAAAGTATTTTTTCATTTGCCTTTCTAAAATACGAAAACTAAGTAAATTCTTCCAAATTAAACTCTGGTTGCTTTATTGTAAGGCGTTGCCGTAGTATTTTTTAGAGATAGCAATTTACCTGGTGTAAAATATTTTGTTGTCTTGTATGCAAAAACGTCATTCAAAGATTAAAGATAGTAGATGCGTTAAGGCAGGGGAAGACCTTCAAATGGTATAAACTTTTTTTGTACTCTAACTTTCAAACTAATTGCATAAACTATATAAAAGTATACATTTTTAGAAGTGAACATGATGATAATATCAGTTTTTAACCAAAAAAGTCAATTTTGGCAAAAAATGCCAAAAAACATATTTTTGCTCTAAAAAATTCTGGAAAACTAAACTTTGCATTTGTGAAATTTTGAACTTTTTTGCTTTCTGGAATTTAGAAATAAATGTCTAGAAAGGGTTTTCTCAAATTTTTGATTTTTATCTTAGTCTTTGAAAATATGCCAAAAAAAAAGGTCAAAAAATACCACCGATGCCACCAAAATGGCAATTGTTGACCTATATTTCCAAAATTTCACGAATGCAAATGTTAGTTAGGCTTTCCAGAAATATTTGCGGCAAAAAATATGTGTTTTGGCAGTTTTTGCCAAAATCGACATTTTTGGTCAAAAACCGATATCAACAATATGTTCAGGGTAAATATTCGCTTCTAAAAATGTATACTTTTAAATGGTTTATGCAATTAGTTTGAGAGTTAGTGTACCAAAACAGTCCATGCTAGTTGAAGGTCTACCCCAGCCTTAAGTATCAGTAATGAGAAACTTTGAAAGCCAAAAATAAATATTGAAATTACACCCGATGAAAATAAACCAAATACTTACCAAAGGTACAAAGATTTCAAAGTGTTATGTTTAAGAAAATTTAAAGTCCATGTCAGTGTACTTTGTGATTGCATTGGAGTACATTTGAACGACATATCTTAGCAACAACATTTATGCATTTTACAAGATACACATTATTGGATCTTTTAAATTGATTTCTTACATCGATTTACGCACGTAATGTACCTTGTAAAAAGGTAATGTAAAACCATCCTTTTTAAAATACTCCTATTATTTTGAATGTAGTATTTTGGGCAGGTGTTTTTCTAGTACCGGGTTTCTAGGGGAAAAAAAATCTTTGCGTGTAATTTCTAAATGTAAACTGACATTTAGAAAGTATGTGAAGCTTGTTTAAATCGGTAGTGTATAACAAAAGTTACATTAGTGCATTTTGTCTTGTCCAATCTCATGATTATTGATCATAAAGCAGGTATGTTTCTGAATATATTAAAAATTGGTCTTCTTAGAAGAATTCTTATATCTTATTTATTTTGAATCTAATTTGTTATTCTTCCTGCAATTATAAAGGAACGTATGTGCATAATTAATTAGTTAGTAAACATTAATAACCCTCGTCTATCTGGTGGGGGGGTTGTTTCCCCCTAAGGTTTTCCCCGCTGCATGAAAACGCCAAAGCAACTGACCTTACGCATTTAGGTAATCTCTTTAACATCCTTGTGGTCATTTTGACGGGAAAAAATGTGTGTGTGTGGGGGGGGGGGTACCACCTAAGGTGGGGTTAGGGTAGATCGTCAAAGTGTGGGTGTGAGGGGGGTTGGAAGGCCCGGAACTTAAGTCGCCATTTTGAAAAATATATGCATGCTATGAGCTTAAACTTGCAGAGTATGTTAGAATTATCATGTCGCTTTTTTATTAGCAAAAATCAGACGAAAATCTGTTGCTTATAACTTTTTGAATTTGGTGGCCATATTTGCTAAAATACGAACTTTATGACGTCATAATTGCGTAACGCCTTGGCTGAATTTTGAGATCTTGATATCGTTGGATAGTAGAGGACCATACCCATCTATTGATAGGAAAACCAAGTTCATAGGGGTTCCGTTCTAAAAAGTTAGGGGGTTGCAACAATCCCCCTTGGGTAGGCGAGGGTTAAACTAATACTAGTCTTGACTTAATAATATTTTTCAAAATTAAAAGCATTAACCTTGTGAATATTTATTAAACACCTTAGGTATCATGGTTATCCAATTCGTTTACCAAGAACAAAATAAACAAATGGTATAATTTGATTTAAAAATCATGTACTAAAAATAAAAAGTACAATCAATCAATTATTATTTGGTGGTATTGAGTTGGAGGTATCTGTAAAGTCTTGACATAACTCTAGCACTTTCATCATGAACAAGTTGCACATCTTCTTAAATCAAATTTGCCTGTGATATTTACTTTGATGACAAATAGAGTAAAGTAACACATCTGCATGTCACACATTAATCTTGTTTTGGTGTAAGAGATTCATTTTCAATGTCAGCTACGAAGACAATGCATATGCTACGCACTGCTTATGGGTCTTATTATATTATGTACAATCATGACTTTAGGTTAGTATTCTCTAAAGAAAATATGTTATGATTTCAGATTCGTTTTGCATACTAGCAAGTCTCTATCATTTGCCGTTTTTTGCCTAAAGCAATAGGATTTAATCAAAATGAAGTGCTTATTGCTACGGTACAAACTCATCATCTGGGCAACCTTGATATTTAAATGTATCTATATACATATAAAATGCAGTGTTGTGATCGCTGATTTATCCTCTGAGCTATTCGATATATAGAAAGGTTGAATTCAGATGTATGTGATGAATGCAGATACTCGGCTAGAGATGTTTTGAGTTCTTAAATCCAAAAAGTAACTGTATCGATGTTAGAATATAAAGGGACTAATCACGGGCGGACATTTAATCGATTCTTCAACATTGTCACCGAAAGCAATAAGCAACTAAATAATAACTTCCAATGTGTTATAATGTAAGAATCCTGGCAAGTCAGAGCAGATGTACATGTCGTTAATGGCTACTGACAGACAGAATGAATGCCACCTTTGGCAGATGTCAGAAAAACGATACTTGATTAAACCATGAATTGCATTTTATGACGTAGAGAAACTCAGTTACACGATTAACGGATTCGGAATCATATGCACATTTTTCAAAAAATAATCTTTAATGATAATTAAAAAAACAAACAAACTCATGTGGAAGATATTTTAAATTTAGTTGTATTGTTGAAAAAAAACACCTTTGATTTCGAGAGATACTATTGGAATATAAGTATTCCTTTTGTAAATTAACAATGAATAAATCATAGCGATTGTTTTCATTTTCAATTATTACCTTGTAATTAAATAATTTTAAATACAAAAACACAAACAACAACAACAACAACAAGAACAAACAAAACAAGTGTGACTTTCATCTTTCATAATAAACAAGTTGCAGATCTTCTTGAATTAAATCAAAATAATTATATTTTGACATTAATAATTTTAACACCTTGACACAGCTAGAAACTCTATATACGTTTTTTATTTTTAATTCTCTTATGCTTCATTGTGAAAGTTTGGTTCTATACATTGTGACAAAATAATATCACCAATAATTCAAAGCAATCGCTAATATAATGTTAGCATCATTTCACTGAAGCAAGTCTGTTAGTTTTATTGTAAACTAGAGGGCCCGCGCATAGTTGTGGTGGTCACCTTGAAATGACCTCTGATGACCTGGGATGAATTTGTTGAATATTTTTGTGTTTGACCTTGAAAATGACCTTTTTGTCCTTGACCTTGAGCAAAGGCTGTCCATTGTTCAAGAGGCCACTTGCTATTCATGGTCCAAGTTATGACTGTGACCTCGAAATGACCTGGCATAACCTAAGGTAAACTTTTTGGACAATTTCAAGACTTGACCTCAGATTGACCTTTGACCTTGGATGATCCCCACCGGACCACCCCTATAATACACGAGGGCCAATTGCTATTCATAGTATAAGTTTAGTCCAGGTAGGGTCAAGGGTTCAGGAGTTATGACCGTGAGCTCGAAGTGACATGGGATGACCTCAGGTCAACTTTTTGGACAATTATAAGATTTGACCTCAGATTGACCGTTGACCTTGGATGACCCCCACCGTACCACCCCTATAATACACAGGGGGCCAATTGCTATTCATAGTCCAAGTTTGGTCCAGGTAGGGTCAAGGGTTCAGGAGTTATGACCGTGACCTCGAAGTGACCTGGGATGACCTCAGGTCAACTTTTTTGGACAATTTCAATATTTGACCTCAGATTGACCTTTGACCTTAGATGACCCCCACCGGACCACCCCTCTAATACACAGGGGGCCAATTGCTATTCATAGTCCAAGTTTTGTCCAGGTAGGGTCAAGGGTTCAGGAGTTATGACTGTGACCTCGAAATGACCTGGGATGACCTCAGGTCAACATTTCGGACAATTTTAAGATTTGACCTCTAGATGACCTTTGACCTTGGATGACCTTACCGGACCCCCTCAAAAATGCGAACTCGATCCTCCTCGGACCAAGTTGCACCCACCCACCAAGTTTCAGGAGCGTGCGACCCACCATCTCCGAGAAAATAGATGGACATACACACACACCGACAGACAGACATTGAGTATTATTATATAGATGCAATGTTTCGGTGCAAAACTTGTCATGTCGGGTTCTACGGTATGTACACTATATTCATAAAAATCTGCATCACTACCGATTTTTGATAGGATCAAATTTCACCAAATTCTGTCATCTTAAAAGTCAATTTGTGTGTACTGTAGCATGTAACACTGATCATCCACTCCTTGACCAATCAGTTTTAATTACCACCTCGATACCGGAACTGTTGAGTTCAAGTTTAAGTAATGAAGAGCGAATACACAGCCGCATCAGTTGTAGATGATATGGAAACAAAAACAAAGAAAAAACAAAGACAGAAAAACAATACAAAAATACTAATTAACCAAAATCGACCGACTATTGGTTTTGATTAATACACGTATCAATTAATACTAAGATGAGCATCTAACCATTAATGGCAGTGAATGTTTCAACTACTACGGTCGTGATACACCCTGACACTACGTATTTAAAGTATTCCCTAGAGTTGGCTGCTTTGATAAACCCTAATGCATCGTTGATTCGATGCTGAAAGTACAAATGAGATAAGGCTGGCAGAGTAGATAAAAAGTCAGATATGCAGTACTGCACTTTACGTCTGGCATACTTATAAACATGAAGTTAGTAATGGAGCTACTGCTTTGTATCAAGGAACAGTATTGTGTCTAATGCCTTGTTCCTGAATTAAGAAATAAAAGGAATGTAATATTGTTATTGAAAGACAGAAATGTAAAACAATACTTTCTTTTAATTACACTGATGTTCGAAGTATATATAGTAAACATGAACAGGGATAGTGGATGAAGATCAAACCAATGAAGGTAGTTGTTTATTATTATTGTAATTACGAGCCTATGACAGAAAAAGGCAATTTCAGTATTCAATACATTATCATCTTAAAACCCTGCCACGAAGCCAAACTAATGGATGTATTATAAAACTCCAACATAATGTGCTTATAAATATGCCACGAAAATCATTTTAAAATGGAGAAAATTCGGAATGCGATTATAAGAAACACTTAAAACGACATTTAAAACATTTAAAGGTGACATGAAAAGAAAATATCAAGTAGTTTTTTAAGTTTGTTCTAACAAAACTAAGTGAAAAACAACAACATAAAATTCCAATTATGCACAAATAGTAAATGATGCTCATAAATGCTTTCAAATATACCGCCTCGCAAACCTGTATTTGACGACCTCAAAAACAATCTCTTTGAACTGGCTGAGTGAGATTACGCATGTTAGTGTACGAAGAGTTTCATAAGACCCTGGAATATACACCCAGTAAACTGTTATATGTATTGTTTAATATCCGTGGATATCGAAAATCTCTGAACACTTACCGACGTCATCCGACCTTGCTTTCATACTAGTTGTCGCTTTGTACTTTCTCTCCAATGTAATATCAAAACACCAGATGAAACAAAGCATGACGCGACGTCGAGACAAAGCTATCGAAGTATGTAAGCATCATAGTAGGGCAGTTCAGATTGATCGTTTTTTCGAGGTTATAAGAAAGGCGCTATATTTGAAAGTTGTTTTGAGCAGTGGCGTGCCCAAAGGGGGGGCCGGGGGGGCACGTGCCCCCCAGTTTGATTAGTCAGTCGGGGGAAACGGCCCATTCGGGCATCTTGACACAAAAAGAAAGAGGAAGAGAGAAAAAAATCAAAAGGAAAGAGAAGAAAATACCTTGAATTTCCCTTTGTTATTGATAATTTAAATATGAAAAAGCGAAAATTTTGCGCGCTTCGCGCGAAATTTCTGGTATTCTGTCAATATTCAGTCAAATTTTGCCGTATTTTGCGTAAATTGCAAAATTTTTCGCGCGCTACGCGCGCATTATCAAAAAAATCTAAAAATATCACATTTTACCCTTCTGCCGCTATTGGTCATTCGGGGGAACTGATGGTTGTGCCCCCCACTCAAAAAATCCTGGGCACGCCACTGGTTTTGAGTATCGTTGACTATTTTTGCTTTGCTAAAATTTTACATTGGTGTTTTCCACTTAGTTTTGTTATAACGAATGTATAAAAAGCTACTTATATTTTCTTTTCCTGTAACCTTTAAAGCGAAATTAAAGAAAAAAACAATTTCCTGGAAAAACTTGAGGTTCCTGTAATTGACTTCTGTATTCATAAGATAATACCTCAAGGATGTTATAGGGAAAGGTCAATTTATTAATTAGTTTGTAAAGCCATGAGCGATATAAAAGGTTGATTTTTGTTTTAATAAACTACGTAGAATATCGGACCTTCGGCCAATTTTGTACTTTCATGGTCATTTGTGACTAAGTACGTTTAAGCATTCCTTATTAGACATAATTTTTAGAAATAAAGGTCGGATCTGTTTGATACTATGTAATTTATATGATTTCTATTAGTATGTATATATATTACCATTATAATTGTGGTGCATACTTATGTCAAAAAGTTGTGTCCTCCTTCAAGGAATTAAACAAATGATTTAATGCTACTTTAGACTTTTTTTCAAAATGTAATAATGATTTAATTCAACGAGGTACACAAAAAAAACCCTGCAAATTATGAACTTACCTATATAGGCATTGTAGCACAGAAAATTGTGTTCATTGACATTGGCAACGAATGTCATGCACTGAATTTGTATACAATATTCGTGTGTATAATTGTGTTTCATTTAGAAATACGAGTAAGAAAGAAATGAGTGACCTCAATACAATGTAGTAATGATACTTGCCCACGAGGAGCTCAGCTGATCTTGTTATACATATATTCATATCATGGCACCGCATACTACCCTTAATAATGCCATCGAATATGTGTAAATGTAAATAAACCACGATCAATGAGAGCAAAAGCCGATGAACGTACACTTCCTCCCCATATTTCGGAATGAATTTGATCTGAATGCAGGGCCTACAAAACTGGGCTGCTCGTTATCATGGTTTTGTCTTTGGGGTTGATCATAAACACTCTGCTGCACTAGTCCATCTAGACCTCACAAGCGAGCGCCGTAGGTGCACGCTTCGCGTTTGCCTGCGAGGTCCATCTGGATGGACTATGCTGCACCAGTTCTGAATTCTTTACAATGTCTACGGACACATAATAAATTATAATTTGCTGCTATACCTACATAATGTCGTCACGACAAAGGACTGTTTATTTGAGAACCTCTTTATCATTGTACGTTTCAAAAAGATAAAGTCAGATCTCCTAAAGAATGTATCCATCCAGTGGCGGCACCACGAGAGGGGGGGGGGGGGGCAAGGAAGCATTTGCCCCCTCAAAAAAATTTGCCTTCCCCCCCCCTCCCAGAAATAAAAAAAAACCGGAAGCTTTTTGGCGCTAATTTCTCTCAAATTCCCCTTTTTATTGATCATTTTGAACTAATATGTGCATATTTTTAAGCGCTTTGCGCGTATTTCACCATTAAATATCACGATTTCAGCGCCAAATAGGCGTTTTTTAGCCAAAATAAACAATTTTGTCCGCGATATTTTTTTTTTCAAAATTTTGCTCTCACAAAAGAAATGTCTCTCCCGCCCCCCAAGTTTGCCTCCCAGAAAATAAGATGCTGGTGCCACCGCTGTATCCATCTAATTTACCATTAGCAGGTGACTTTTACAGTGTCTGCTTTAAAAGAATGGCGTAACTTTCTTCTTTAGATCAGGCAAGCATCTTCTGTAAAAGTGGAAAAAAAAGTCTGTAAAAACTTACAAGTTTGCACAACTTGATAATATCTTTTTCATTTGAATGGTTGTAAATGTTTCATTTTTATTTTAAATTTGGTAATTAAGATGCTCTGAACCATATTTTGAAATGGTGACATTAATCATGTTAATGCTTTTTGTATTGTAGTTTATGCAAAAGGACCCCCCTTGCTAGAGTAAAATTCAGAGGTATTGCCCCTATCTTTAGCGTGGGAGGCAGCTTATCTACGGCTGAAAAAAATTCTATCTTGATACGCAAGTTATTGTTAATTCGTCAAATATTAACTGATTTTTCTTGCTTTGATATTAAACATGTGAATCCATTTGTTAAGTGTCCTGAGAAATCACATATTTTGGAACACATGGATATTAAACTTAATTAAAATTCAATAGAACTACCACAGATCTTTGATACAAAATCAATAAAACTACGAGCGTTTGAAAGGCACATGAATTATGAACAGTGTCATAACCAATGATCTTACACAATGGAAACTACTGACCGTTTAATCAGTTAACTGTAAAATAGTATCCTGTAAAAGCTTCATAGGTATGGCAAATTATATGATGTTGTAAAAACAATGTAAAGTAAATACACTGGTGAACTTAAAAAGAATAATAATAATAATAATAACATCTTTATTTATTCACGGTATGACTTGTTCAACATTTACATGTAAAATACAATTA
>JXSR01S020493.1:0-18075 GCA_000969725.1 Ophiothrix spiculata | reverse complement strand
TTTGAAGGAAAAAAAATCTTAAACTTACAGGACATGTTTAGATTATATTTTTTTTTTATAGTAGCAAAAGTCTGATCGACATTTAGAAATAACAGAAATAGCCAAATTTTGAATCGGTTGCCATTTTTGCCCCAAATCAGATCTCGACATAATTTTCAGACCTGTAGTAATTTATGACGTCATAATTACGTAACATCTTGTCAAATTCTATGATTTTGGTATCAGTGGGAAGAAGAAACTCTATCCTATACTATGGTATGCAACAACCTAACTTTGGACATGTCAATTTCAAGTTTACATGGGGTTGAACGAGGGTTAAAATTACATCAAACGAACATGCTTCCGATTTTGTTGAATTTTGAACAAATGCGTTTGTGACATATGTATCTACTTTTGTTAATAACTCAAAAACCAATATCGCTGTGATATCACAATTTTACGAGTATCTAGTAGAGGGTTGTAATGCAATGTGTGCAGAGTTTCGGTTATCTAACTGCTATAGTTTTAGCACACGGTCATTTTTCTACATGTAACCATTTTTTGGGACACCTGGTATATAAGTTTTAGACACATTTAGAGGCTACAAGGATTTATTGTATTTATTGGTAATTGTGATTTGACATACTGTAGTCTACATTTCAATCAACCAATAAAGGTCATCATATGTAATCATGAAATAAAGCAACATCATGATATCAAATATCGTTGTAATGTCATCCATGTGTTGTAATTTGATGTTAGAAATCTTTGCATTATGCATGATTTGAGCAAAAAGACAATGGCGGTTGAGAGGATACTTGGAATCAGTCAAAATTGGTCAGCATTCCTTTCCCTTAAAGTGGTATCATGCATGCAGTTTTCAAGTCGGTGGATGTTTGATTAGCATCTTGCAGAGTAGGGGTGGTTTGAATTGTGAGTTATGTTATGGTGAATTGTGTTTTGACGAGTTTATGAGTGAGTTCTTTTGCATTTTTTTATGTTTGACTTGAACAATATATGAAGTAATAGACAATTTATGTAAAAATCTTGTAATTGGTTGCTTAAAAGGAAAAGAGACCATCGATACTCAGTCAAAAGAGACCAGGAATGTTTCATCTCAGAAACAGCTTATTTTACTGTTCGGATTTTATTTAGTAAGTAAGTGACCTGTTTCAAAACTCGCGCCAAATCAAGTCTTTTATGTTCTTAATTAACAAAATATTGAATAATTTTTCAAAATAGACACATTTAGAGTCTGCGAGGATTTATTTAATTTCTTGGTCATTGTGATTTGACGTACTGTAGTCTACATTTCAATTTAATCAGTTAAAGGTCATCATGAAATAAAGCAACATCATGGTATCAAAAATCATTGTACTATCATCCATGTGTTGTAATTTGATGTTGGAAATCTTTGCATTATGCATGATTTGAGCAAAAAGACAATGGCGGTTGAGAGGATACTTGGAATCAGTCAAAATTGGTCAGCATTACTTTCCATTAAAGTGGTATCATGCATGCAGTTTTCAAGTCGGTGGATGTTTGATTAGCATCTTGCAGAGTAGGGGTGGTTTGAATTGAGAGTTATGTTGGAGGGAGGAAGTATGTTTTGGTGAGTGTATGAGTGAGTTCTAAGTTGAGTTTTCCTCTGTTTGACTTGGAATGATATAACCCTAACCTTGCCAAAGTCCATAAGTCCAAATACATCTTAGATTGGAGTTAGTTATGATAACGAAATTGCTGCCATGGCAGGGCATGCTCAGTGACTAGACATAGTGATAATGGGATTGGGGTGTGAGGGGTAAGTCTACCAGGTTCGAATCCAAGTGAAAACCCGCTTTTTTTAACTTTCAGATTTCCGAGGATAAGTAACTGACCTGCTTCAAAATTTGCACCCAAATCAGTCATATTGCACAATTATGCAAAATATAGAAATTTGAGACATATTTAGAGGTGATTAGGATGCTTGTGTTGGACAATGTGATTTGATGTATAGTAGGCTACAATTCAGTCCATCAAAATGGCATTAAATTTAATAATGCAGCCAATGTAAACAAACATAAATTCCCTTAAATCAGGAATATGACAATATAACATGGTATCAAATATCATGTAATGTCATCCATGTGTTGTAATTTGATGTTGGAAATCTTTGCATTATGCATGATTTGAGCAAAGAGACAATGGCGGTTGAGAGGATACTTACAAGCAGTCAAAATTGGTCAGCATTACTTTCCCTTAAAGTGGTATCATGCATGCAGTTTTCAAGTCGGTGGATGTTTGATTAGCATCTTGCAGAGTAGGGGTGGTTTGAATTGAGAGTATTGTTGGAGGGAGTATGTTTTGGCAAGTTTGTTAGAGAGTTCCTTCCAACTTTCTTATGTTAGCTTGAACAACACATATATGTGACTCGCCATATCAAAACATAGCACTAATCACCCTGCACTTGTAACTAGATTTGTGTGAATTCATTAGGACATGCAGAACATAGCCATTGTTCCTGGTCAATTTAAGGGATATTCTCAGAGATGCAGTTGCTTATGACTGCTGGATAACGATTATTTTCATAAATAGTAAAAAAAATTGGCACCCTTTTTGCGTAAGCAAATTTTAATGCACACTGAACGCATGCTTTACTAACGCGTTTGGTTAATCACTGGCCGCTTCGCTGCGTAATATTAACGTGGGAAATTATGCAAATGCAGATCAAAGTAATCAATTTTTATTAAAAAATGTCAGTTTTTGTCAATTTTCTTGAAAACTAACATAGTGACCCTATTTTTTTTATTTCAGTATTTTGAAGTACGCAAAAAATGCTTTAACATATGTAAAAATTTAAAAAATCAATGGAGCATTTACTATTTTACAAGCACATAATGATCGACTTTTTTGAGCTTTCCCTATACTTTGTGTGATAAATCGGGTGATTTGTTTTTGGAAATACCGTATTGTTCCTAATAAACGCCCATGGGCGGCGACATTTCTTGAAGGGTTGGCGATTATTAGAGACCAATTTTCAGCATCAAAATTTGCACAAAATTGCAAAGTAACCTTAACAATTACGGCAATATGGCCCCCGATAACCCGGAAGTACCGACGATTTTTCATCATTTCCGGGATTGCGACCCGGAATAAAATGAACACAGTGACCTATATTTTTTATTTTAGATTTGTTATCAGCACAAATAAATCTACCAAATACTAAATTTTAAAGAAAATCAATGGAGAATTTGCATCTCTGAGAAAACCCCTTAATCAAGGCTAGCTACTTAAGATAACATACCATTTCTGCTTAAATACAAAAAGGATGCTACTGAATGCTTTAATTCACATAAATCTAGATACAAGTGCAGGGAAACATTAGTGCCGTGTATAATTGATATGACAAGTCACGTATAGTTGTAGGGAATGGTAAATGTGTGTATGAATGTTACATATAGGGCCAAAACATAGTCGGCATACAACAGAAATGGTACCCATCCATTTAGTATCCATTATACATAATTTAATACTGTTACAGATGAAAATATTGGGATTTTCTCCCTTTAACTCCAGCTAAAACTTAATCTACATCTCTTTTTTTTAGTAACTCGCATTTACACAACTTGCAAATTGAAGCAACTCCTTCAGAATAAAAGGGGGAAGAGGACTCTGTTAGTAGGGGCAACGGC
Source organism: Ophiothrix spiculata (assembly GCA_000969725.1). Classification (NCBI taxonomy): domain Eukaryota; kingdom Metazoa; phylum Echinodermata; class Ophiuroidea; order Amphilepidida; family Ophiotrichidae; genus Ophiothrix; species Ophiothrix spiculata. The sequence goes on along the minus strand of JXSR01S020493.1, from coordinate 14,425 downwards.
CGGCGAATATTTTATGCCATGTTTATTTTTGTAATGTTTTAGTTGTTCTTGTGGCTAGTTTTTGTTTTGGTTTCAATTACGACACAGAATCCCGATGCTGTCTGAAGTACGCATCGAGGAAAGCGTCGAGAGTTCTTGATGGAATTGGCAAGATTTAAAATTGTGAATAAGTATTTGTTTTGCTCCTGGTTGTTTTGCCGCTCAGATTTCAATTATGATTTTGTTTGTTTTGAGGACCTCTTATCATGATTTTATGGATTCGATGGGCCATTAGTACTGGCATATTTTTTTGTTGGTCTACCCCTTGGTAAAGGACTCAATGTACCATCGGTTTAAAATGGGGGGGGGGGGTGTTCAAAGAAACATTGCCATTTTGAATCACCTTGGAAAACTGTTTGGATGATTGGTTTATGAAATCTGATTTGGTCAATGTGTCAGAAAAGAATTACATCAGCAAATAATGGTACAAAAGATACAGTGTCCCTAATGCTTCAGTCACATTTTGAAACAGTAGGCATAAGAAGCTCGTTCATAAAATGGCAAAATAATAAGAATTTCCAGCAGATCGCCTTGATCAATTTTAACAAGCAAGGTGTCATTTTAAAGCTTAGAAAATGCTGCAACAGATGAAACGAAAAAATCAAAATTGATATCCACTGCAAAGTCCCCTCTTTCGGGGTAAGCCATCACATATCAACAGTGGGTTCATCACAAATTAACAACGGTGTGCTCCTGTATAAAGAGATATAATGAGTTGTTGAAAGAAAGTTTTTAGTACTATTAAAACAGCTTCTATACAAATTGATACATCTAGTGCTAAATAGTTATAACATGGCAGCACGCTGATACTTAAAGTGCAATAGCTCCATGGGAGCAGTCTAGTTGGTTTATATACAGCAGAAGCTTATAAAAAGCCTCTGTACATGAAATTCACAACAGTATATCTCGAGTCACCTACATACATATAATAAAGATTCCTTCAGTACAGTTAACTGCACTATTCCTGTCTGGCAATTTACCAAGAGCTTTTACATTCAGAAGTTGATGCGGTCAAGTTGATCGTTCTTAATTGTAAATATTGTTTTTAAAATATTTCATCAGGTGCATGGTGTTTGTAATTTTAAGATAAACACATAGTACACTAATTGTTGTTGAACATAATTTGACAATGAGTTTGATGGATATAGTTGAGTCAGTTGCTACGATATATTTGAATATAGCTTTATTCTTTTTTATTCTTTACAGATTTTGGAGCATGGAATTCTGATTGATATTTTGACTTGATGGAATAAGAGGAAAGGCTGTTTAGGGTAAGTAAAAGTTCCACAATTTGCCCTTTGCATGGTCCGTGATTTTGCGGGTAGAGCCTGGGTCAGGAGAGTGGGGCTCAAATGTAGATGCATCTAGATGAATGTAGATTTCCGAAGTGCAGATTGTGTTCACACGGTCGCGCGTCAATCTGACTTTACTTCAGATGTGCGTATTGACACGCAGGGTGTGTGTGGAAATAGCGCAACTACGCGTACGTAAACGCGCAGTCACTTACGCGCGTGCGATCGTTTGCTGAAGTCCAGTTTAATCTACAGGCATCTAGATGTGCGAAGTACAGATTGATTTGTCCGTGTGGAGAGCCCCACTGACTTTACTGCTCTTACACATCTGTGCCACTGGCGAAGAATGCTTTGAATATTTCTGGAAGTGCAGTTGAGACTGCATATGACTGTGCTTGGGCCATGGCATTGTTGCTAACATATTTGAGCTCTAGGTCTAGGCTCTCCCCGCAAATGTTGTCAGATCCATGCAAAGGCCCAACTTTGCTTTGATCACATACTAATACTATAAACGCCAATATTTTTCGCTCAGTTTTTTCTCACAAGGCTAATTTTGAGCTATTTTGAATTGAAAGGTACTTTTTCTCAAATATTGATTGTCAATAAAAACAAAAAAATGGTCTACAGCAATATTTAAAGTCTGGTTATGCCTCCGTATCTAGCTTATTTTAAAGTCTTGTGTGCAGACGTAAAAATCCACCTTAATTCAGAGCTAATTTTCTGCACCTATTAAGGACTCTTCAAGTTTGTAAGAGTTCAGCATTAACTCTGATTTCAGCATTTTTCATGCCTTCAAAATAATCAATGTCTATTTTGGGCATTTTGTCACTATTTTCAGCATTTTCAGAGTTTATAATCAGCTAACTCTCACACCCCTGACTCTTTTCAGGCCATTTTCAAAGTGAAAAATTGTCTGTATTTTCAAGGTTGGTTAGTGAGAGACACATTTGTGCTAGTCTATGGAGAACTTATGATCTGTACTAACCTCCAACAATCTTGGCCCAAAATTCTTGGTTGCAGTTCATACAAATAGTATGCAATTGGTTAAACTGTTCATTCTGGCAAAAGTAAGCTTGAAAAAGAAATAGGAGAGTGGGAATAACTACTGTACAGTGATGATGTAAGAATGTAACATTATTAAATTGTGAACTTCTAAATTACAAGTTTTTTCTGCCCTCATGCCCATGATATACTTGCAAGGTGTAGCTAATGTCATGTTTTATTTTAAATGCTACTAAGACGCTAACATGAGTGAGCAAGTTATTCTAAACTTCAGCATCTTCATTAGCATCAAGCTAGACACCAGCTAGTAAGTATATCATGGGCATAAAGTTGAAAGTAAAGGGCTACGTTGGTTTCGGACAGTGGCGTAACTAGACTTTTTGAAATGAGGGGGCGAGACAGGGCAGACATGTTTCAAGGTTGAGGGGGGGGGGGGGCGAGGACAAAGCAAAAATGCTCTGGTTACGTCACTGCACACTGGTTTTGGCATCTAACCAAGGAACCAAATGCTATCTTTGTTTGCATGAGCTAATACATGTCAATGTTGTAGTCAATTTTTTAATACCTTGACACTCCTTGCATATTTAGAGAGGAATAATTTGGGGGGGGGAGAAGGATTCTCTATCAGTGAGTGCTATCCCAGCATGCTTTGCATTTGATCTGAAGACTTCCTGTAATCAAATGTGGTAGGCTACTGCAGAGAATGCAAAAGGGATAGTTTACAGTACTGCATGCCAGGCCCCCATGCCATAATTGCACCAGTGCATGTTTATGAATTGATTTTATGTGGTTCATGGGACCTGAAAAATTGTTATAGGATATGACTAGACTGGCCAACCAAAAATATTGCTTTGTTATGTGTGGTCTACTTTTACTGGTATAATTTTATCATGGCTGAATATAACTTTGCAATGTAATGTACCTATTATCATATTCCAAACAGTGGTTCATTTTAGAGACGTAATGGCCTAAATTTATGAGTATAATATTAATATACCAGCAAAGGAACAAAGTTTAAAAATGTCTTTGTAATACTAATCATTATTGCATATATGATAAATTTGTTGAAAGTTATTGCATCCATTTAACTAAGAATATCATAATATTTTACAATTATGGCCTGTCCCTGCCCACTGAATTCAGTTGGTTCAATAAATGCAAATCCATTCACCTCTCAGGGTGTATGGAATTGCCCAAAACTTATAATGAAGTGTTAGGTCACTCAAAATCTACTATGGTTACTTTTTTATATTTTGCACTGTGCACATTTTTTTATTGAGCACGATCGTATCAGAATCTTATCACTTATTAAATTAAATTCAGAGAATTCTGAAAAAGATTACCAAGCCAACAAAAAAATCCTCATTTATTTTGAGATACAGAGGAAATTAATGGTTTTTCCTGTAGCAATTTTGCCACCAAGTCGCTGATTATTTTCTGTGCATAGTTGCTGCTACATAGGACTCAATCAATATATTATAGCCAGCATGGACGGTTGCCATGTGTTTTAAATAGATAGATAGATACAATGTGCTGATATTGGTGTTGATAAAAGGTGGTGTTTTCCAACAGATATCATAAAAATATTGCTAAAAATAAGTTTGGATAATGTTGCTATCCTCGACTGTTTACATTATCATATATATTTGTGCCAGCCGGCTTTGTTGACAATTTTCTTGGCAGTGTGTTGGATGGACATCTAGATACGATTCTGTGATACTGGATGAGGTATTGACGGCACCATACTGATATTATATAAGTAAGCTTAAGCATATTTGTTACTTTAGCTACTAGAACTACTGTCTTCATGTGATATTTGTGCCAGCTTTGACACAAAATAGCTTTATTATAATCGTGACTTTTTAGCATGCATCATGTTTGACTGAATGTACAGGATGTGATGTGTTGGTCTTATAGTGAAGGTGATGTACACTGATTTTCCAGTAAGCTTAATATATTTGCTAAGGTTTCTATCCAGGACTGTTTGTGTACTGTAAATAATTCAAAGAGATTTGATTTGAGATAGCTTTATCATTCATTCTGATATTGGCACGCAGTATGTTTGTATGAACATTCGTGATATTACAATGTTGGTATAGCCAGGCGAAGATGCTATCGTCTTACCGATATTATTCTGGTAAGCTTAACCATGTTTTCTAAGATTGCTTATCCACTCCTGTTTATATTAATTATTATACTACTTTGCCAGCTCAGTCTTACGAGAGATATTAAAACGTTTTAAAGATCACCCAGAAGGAAATATGTACATTATGGTACAAAATTGGTTTTCAAAGTGTTTTTACTTTCTTTACAGATGGCGAAAGATGCCAGAAACCTGCCCAACTAAGCTAGCCACATATCCTGTATGTAGAAATCTGAAACACATGGCGTGATAAAGTCCCTGCATTTAGGAGTTGTAGTGCCCAGTTAATCTATAATAGCATAGATTATGTTGATTTGTTTGGTACCATAGTATAGGGTAAGGTTCCCTCTTTTCATTGATACCAAATTTCTGAAAATAGGTCAATCAATGATGTCACAATGACCTGAAAATGTAGATTTTAAGCAAAATACAAAATGGGAATTTTTCGTCTTAGGTCTCTGCCATGGCGGTCTGTTGAAAGTCAGATTGACGTTGGAGAAATTTTCCAACTTCGCACAGTGACCATGTAAAGATACCTTAATTGAGGTAGGTTTACACTGTGACAACTAAGGGGTAAAGACTAGCAAGTTGTCCGCCAGACACTGTTAGTTAACATTGACACAAAATGCTAGCTACCGTAGACTTTTAGTTACTTTCAAAAGTTTTTTAAAATTTTGCTATGACATAAATTAGTTGTGATAATGTTCAGATTTTGTCGGCCACTGCAACCCTCAGTTCTTTGATATTTGCTTGCCGTTTCTAGCTGTCTGTAGCCGTTTAAAATTTAAATTGTTGCCATGACCCCTTGTCATCCTTCGTTTCTTAACATGCTGCAAAGGTCGCTACAAGCCGTCTGACCATGTCACTGGTGTCGCTGAAGGTTGTTACCATCCATCAGCAAATTTTGATTTTTCATCTTTAGTCGTCGCTTGCTGTCCATATTTTTGTGATTTTGAGTCTGTTGCCCTGCATCGATGACAAGTCGTCACAGTGTAAACCCACCTTTAAGGATTACATAACAAACTGAACATTCCTGGCTTAATTTCTTCTGGGTGACCTTTAAACTTTTTTTTTTGATACATCCTCGTAAAAATACTTTATTGACAATTTTCACGATGGCATTTACTGTGTTTGAATAATTCAACGGTACAATATATGATGATGTTGGTCTAGGTGAAGATGTTGTCTGCACTCCTACTGATGTTGTAAGCTGGATACCCTGGTCACATAACCTTGCGGCGAGGTTACGATGTGTTTACGGCGTCAATTCAGCAGACGCCGATCGGACAACGGAAGCATGCCGCAAGAATTTAATTCCGAGTTAAAACTCTGCGGTTTGTATACGATGTCGTCAGTTATGGTCACATAACCACCGGTGTCCGACCGGGCATCGCAATCAGTCACCGATGTCATACCGGCGTTGCGGGGCTACAGCGTTAAAGCTTCTTGTGGTTTATGTGACCAGGGTGTAACACAGGTTTATGAAGTTGCTAACTGATGTTGCTATAGTGTTTTAGTTTGAATGTAGATCTTGATTGAAATTGATATGCTAATTATATTGAATTATATCATGTGGACTAATGTGTTTGTGTAGGATTGCTTTAAGAAAGACATTTTACTGTTGATGTTATAAGCTTAATCAATCATATTTAAGTTGGATATCTACTGATATTATCATTTTGTTAGCATTAACAATGCACAAGTAAAGGTTACTATCTGCTGCAATCTCATACTCATATTTCTCATACTAAATTAGTTTAAAGATCTTGTTATTGGAAATTTGATGTTATTTGTTTCTGGTATGTTTAAATACATGGACAGATACAATGGTGTTATTGTTAGAGATGTAACCAGATATTTGAATTTTGATAAAATTTTCCTATTATTGTACTGATTTCTGATTGATTAAATTTTGGGCCATGTATTTAACTAGAAATTAACTTGAGGTGCCGATTAAAATTAAAAAGTGATTCATCTGGCACTGCCCGGCGTAGCTATATCCATGATTTTCTTGATGTGTAGGTGAAGACAGATTTGTTTTACAGGTTATTAGTGTTTGGAAGTCACAAATTAGCATTAGTTTAGTTCAAATATTTTGTAAACTATCTCATTAAAAAACAAAAGTTTTAGTTTACAAAATTTACAAATTTGTAATTAACAAAAGGATTATCAAATTAATCTTACCTCACAAAAGAGACTTGTCAATCAGTGTAGGTGATAGTCTGTTGTCTTTTTCGGTCAAAAAAAAATGTTGTGTTGCCCTCAGCGACCGACCCTAATCCAAATTTTTTTTTTAAAATAGGGTCGGGAAAGCAACCAATTTTGCTCAAATTGGGTGTTTTTTGAGAAAATATTTTGAAAATAGTGGAAAATGCTCCCAAATTTCATAATTTAGGTGCTTTAAAAAAAAAAAAAAATATTTAAAACAAAAATTATTTTCTGACCGACTGACTCATTTTTTCAGAAATTCCACTTGAGGGCAACACAACAATTTTTTTTCTTGGCCGTATGAGCAAGAGCAAAAGCAGGATTCTTTGCTTTTGTTTTTGCTCGTGTAATCAAACAAAAGTATTGCCATGGATTGCAAACACTCAAGTGACAATTACCTATATTTATTGACTCCAGTGAAAAGAATCAGTAATTGTTTAACAAAATTGTTAGCAAAAACCATTGAAATGCATTACAATACATTTGAACAGAGCTAATAAATAAGTGTTAATTTGATGTCAACAGCAGGACTCAACATACTGATACAGCAAACGACAAAACAAGCGAAAGCTGTCCGATAAAATGTCATTTAACCGCAAAAAAAATTTTAATTTGCGCTTCGATAGAGAATACTGAACTTGTTTTGTTTATGTTAGTATCATTGTCACTAGATGGCGATAACTGAATTCTAAATTTTTCATTCAAAATATAACTTGAAAATAGGTTGATTTGACCCCTGTAGTTCGGACAATTTACCTCGGTAGATCGACCGGTAAGTAATAGTATTCACCACTATGTTAAATTTTTATTCGGAATGTAAATTTTCATTTTGGTTTTTTCTCATGGTGTAAAATTTTAGTCATGGAGTAAAATGTTTCACCATTTATGAAAATGTTTCATGATGGTGTTCAACAGGGCATAGATCGATCTCATTAGGTTGAGAACAATACCATAATTACCTTGGTCTTTTCATTATAATCTGAATTATGTCCTTGACAGGTACTGTGGATTTTATTCTGCTGAAAAGATTTTCTGATTTTTCTCCAAAGAGAAACATTTTCATTTGAAATTTTTATCACCGTCTTGATTTTTTATCATTCTTTTTGTAGTTTTAGCGGATTATCCGGATCAATAATATCGTCTAGGAACTCGAGGTCAATATGCATTCAGCTCTATGGATTTTCAAGATGGTAAAAATGACAAAGTATATCTAGGCCTTTACATTATCAAAATTCATGTGGGAGATGTATAAATTACATTGTTGAAGCATTGAATTCAAAATTGTGTTGTTCATTGAAATCAATCTTTTGAACCGTTTGACTTTGTCTGTGCTCATATGATGCTACCACAGGGGTAGTTCAGCCGTAGAGAGTCACAATGCAGGCTAATTAAGTGATTGGTGTCAATAAGTTTTGAAATGGCTCTTATGAAGAAAAAAAATAAAGCTCAAAACGAGCTCGTTACGAGCACATTACAAGCGCATATTTGAAACAAAACATGCTCGTATTTGAAACAAAACACGCTCGTATTTGAAACAAAATGTGCTTGTATTTTAAACGAAACGAGCTCGTATTTGAAACAAAAGTGCTTATTACAAGCTAGAAATACAGGCTTGTAACAGGCTCATAACAAGCTCGTAATTGTTGTGCGTTACAAGTTCAGAATTGCTTGCTTTTTTCTTGAGGGTGATTCTCCATTTGTCAAAAAAGGTTGTCGTGAAAAAAATTCAAATTAGTCCTCCAGCGTATCTGCCATTGTTCATTTTCTTTCTACACGGATACACATTCAAAAACACCATGAATAAAAAAATCCACCTCCACTATTACTTTCACTTACATCAGTATAATACCTTAGATTTGAACCTTGGACCATGCTTCTGAAACCAGCTTGAAATTTCTGGGTTTTAATTAATAATTAGCTTACAAGTTTGATGTATCTACTTTGCAATGACTGATTCTAGGTAAAATTCCACTATATTTTTATAAATTTAAAGGTATTTTTGACCAAACTTAATGAATTTGGAAACAATGCCCCAAAAGAATTTGAATTTATAAACACAATTTTTTCTTAAGTGCAAAGTTTACGAACATTCAGATCTCATAAAATTTGTAAGCTCCTAAACATATGAACATAATTTTATGTAAAAAATTTCTTGAACATTTCTGAGTTTCTGAAATTTACAAGCTTGTAACTTTATGGACGTATTTTTATGTTCAAATTTTTCTGAGCATTTCTGAGTTTTTTAAAATGTATGTGCTCGTAAATTTTTGAACGTATATTGCAAGTGCGAAATTCCCAAGCAAATGCAAGCTCGTATTTGCTTAACATTAATATTGAGCTCATAAAAATGTGTGCCTAAGCCCACAATTGAATACTTTTGCTTGAAATTTGGACAATTTATGATCATAAACAAGCACAAGTTTTAGAAATGTTATTACGTGCTTCAACACAGGGACTTCGGAAGGAAAATAAAAGTGGTGCGGCAACTGGTAAAAGTGGTGCGGCCTGTGACCCATTAGTTATCAAAAATAATTAACAACTAAGCCTCAGAAGAAAGAAGTTACTAAAAATGAATATATACAGTACTATTTCATGGTTAATTTTGTATTTGTATTTGTATTTGTATTTATTAGATTCACAAAATCGTGGCCCGAAGGCCAAATTACATGTGATTACAATATTCACACAATAAAATGGTTTTTAACATATAAACATCTAGAAACAATTAAATATGAAAATATTACAGAATTAAAATACCATTCAAAAGTATTGCACGTATATAAAATACAATTTTTAAAACACATTAAACATGAAAATCTGGATTGCATGACCTGATATATTGCACCATAATTAAAGCAAAGAAATGAAATTATTTTTTCATCAAGATTACACAAAATTTAAGGTAGACTTGATAGGTACCCTTATCCTAATTGCAAACAAGAAACAGAAGAAGTTGTTTCACCAGAAGTGAATAAGACAAAAAGGACAAAATAATTAACATCACCCCCCCCCCACTTCCTCCCCACCCCAAAGACCAAACTGCAGTAAAAGTGACCATGGTGACTGAAAATTACTTTTGATTATTTAGAAGGTCACAGAGATATGGGATCGAACTTTTACCATATCTAAAGCTCAATTCATACTCGGCCTCCAAACAAAATTTTTCCTACAAAACATTTGGTCGTGACGTCACCAAATATTTGCCATCGAACTTTAACTATGAACGGGTAGCAAACATTTGGTCCAATGTATGTGGCAATTAAATAACGTGTGCAATCTAGCGCGAAATTTTGTTTGGTCTCAACTCGGTGTTGAAGTTATTTTGTTTGGAGTCAATCGTCATTTTTAAGTCACGACCAAATGTTTGGTAGGAAAAATTTTGTTTGGAGGCCGACTATGAATTGAGCTTATGAGTTCGGGATCTGAAGGACTGATAGGTTCTTGATTGTCTCAAAGACATTCTATGGGTCTTGTTGTTGAGGGAACCAATCAGAATATCTATCAGATTGAGTGCAGTCAGCAGCAACTGTCTTTTGCACTAGAATGATTTGGCAAGCTCTTTTTTGAATGCTCTCGAGTTTCCTGCACTGCTTATATGATACTAGGACTATAATAAAACACATTAAATTAATACTAATTAATTTATTTTTATTTTTCTGGCTGAAAAGTGGTGCGGCCAAAGCCCACATGGCCCACACGGTTCCAACGCCTCTGCTTCAACACATCTGAGCTTATACGAGCTCAGTTTTGACCTCAAAGAAAAAATAAGGGGAGATGACCAAATTGTGAATTTGATGAACATGTGGGGAATTGGTTTGAAGGTTTGGCTTGTCTGGGACTAGGACTACAACTAGAATGATTATTAGTTACAGAGGCGATTTTAACGCTAACCTACATAGAAAGGGTGCATGCAAAAGTTTACAGCTTTTATTCAATTTTACAAAAGCTACAGCTTTTCACAATTAACTTTAACTTCCTGTGGATATGTTTGTTTTGAAATAACAATATTGTTACAAATGTTTTCATGTACCCATGGTTATTTTTTGCAGTTTGATGCTCAAATTATTGAGTTCAAATTGATAAATTTGTTAATTTTTAAACAGATATTAATAGATTTGTGGATCGGTATCATAAAATATGGCAGATAAATTCATGGATGCCACTCCTCCATTTTTACAGCAGAATGGCTGTTTTAACTTCTTATTAGCACTTCATATATATAACTTGATACATTATTACTCATCAAATTCTGATCTCAGTAATATAATGTAGACTGAGTCAGTAGGAACAGCTCAATCCATGATGTTGTATGTTGAGTTGAGTATTTCCTTTTTTATCTTAAAACTAATACAAGCACTGATGGACCTACCCCTCTATCTATATGTCATCATTTGTAGGCCTTCTTGATAAGTTACATGGCCTTTTTCATTTCAAATCTCACACAGGACCCTTGGATTTAATTGTGAAGAGCCTAATGCTATAATCCTCCAAAATGGACGTACTTGTGAGATGGGACAAAGATGGAAGTAAAAATGTTGTGTCGTCTAAAGACCTGATACCTCTCGAAGAAGGTGGTGAAGTTAAAACAGGCGCAAGAATAAAAATGGCATGGCATGGCAAAGAGTGGTGGGAAGGCACGGTTTTAGATACCGAATGGGATACGGATGAATCGATGCACGTTGATGGCTCAGATTCGGAGGACGATGTTCCACTGACAAAGTTACATGGTAAGATATAAATGGGAACAACTTTTTCTTAATGTGAGTTTTTTTGTAATGTTTAATTAATTTTGTTATTTTTAGAAGAAAATATAATTCAAAAACAGTTATTTAAGTTGAGAAACTTTTTGTCGTTGTTTAATATAATGGATGCCATTGGATTCAATCAGATTAAATTTGGATTGGAAATGAAATGATAGGTCACTTGTCCACTTTTTGAAGGAAAAAAAATCTGTAATTGGATATTATGTAGTTCATGCTCAACAGAAACATTCATTTTTCTATCCTGTTTTCAATGATCTAAATCTAAATTTATACTCAATAAAATTGCTAGAAGCAACATCTAATTGAGATAACAAATTGGCATACGGTGAAACCTACATAGAATACATATGAAAAATTTACTACAATGATGAGAGTATACAATATATATGATACGATGGTCCTGTTTTTATCATGGTGAGCAAGACAATATCAATAAATAATGCATTTGAAAGATGAAGGTTTAAAATATAAGCAACAATATTTTCATTAAATGTTGAATAGTTTTTGTTTATTTTTGAAGATATTGTGTATCTGTACAAGTTCATTATATTGAATATTGCATGTTTCATACAACTTAACACATTCAACATAGAAAAAAAGCTCTTTCATGCTTCTTATCAATGTCCCGTTGATTTGACTTTACAGGCGGAAAGGCAATCAGATTACGGCTTAACAGCTCAACTGATGAAGTTGTCGGAGTGGATGGTACCGTCATATCGGAACCGACTGAGAAGATGGAGGAGGATGCGGCAGGTCCTTCAGAGGCTAAAGCAGAAGGGAAAACTGACGAACAGGTAGAGTCATTAACAAGTTTGATCAGAATTACCAATGCATTCCTTTTGACAGGCCACTCATATTGAGAGATGGATGTCATGTTTGTAAATGGCCTCTAAGTCTGTGGTCACATACGGTATACGGTATTTGCTATACATTCCCAGGGAAGGTACTCATTATTTGGAATTGACGGGTGATTATCCCTGTCACTAAGAATATTGAGTGCCTCCCCAGAGAGCGTATAGCGAATACCGTATACCTCTCTGTGATCGCAGTGCTTTCATACTTATTGCAGCTTTGTAGCTCTGTCGTTTGGTTCTTTTCACACTTTTGTAGCTTTGCAGTATTGTTGCTTTGCATATTTGCCCATTCATGTCGCTCTGAAAGTTGAATTCATTTCAACTCGAAAAATCTTGTCGTGTGACAAAATTTTGCCGATATCGATTATCTCAGCGACATGTAGCTTTGCCGCTACGACAGCCGGAAGTGGCAAGTTTTTGCAAAAAACATACGTCATGCAGCGACAAAGCTACAAAACTACATGAGTATGAAAGCAGCATAAGAATCAACACAAAACCAGGATCTGGGCTTACTCAAAAAGCCACTCTGAACAAAGATTTTCATAATGTTTCGTACCCTATAAGATTTTTTTTTAATCAGGCAAAAAGCATATCTTTTCTTTTGATTTTTGCCATTTTTAACACCCTAGACTTGGCCTTTGCCTCTCCATAAAAAAACCAGTCCCTTTTCTGTATTTCTATCTACCAGCATCCAGCTTTGAATACAAGTGTCCCTGGTGACTCATTATGCTGCGGTCATATATTGAAAGAGTAGTTGGACGAGCAGTGAAATCATCAAACTTGGTCTAGCATCAGTGGATTCTCTTTCAACATTTCTGAGCTCGCTCATTAACCCTAACGCTACCAAACACCAGAAAATACCATTCTGCAAAGTTAGGCAAATCAATACGTCATAGACCGGATTTAGTAATGATCACTTTTAGTAAGGAGTTAAAGAACTGTGAGCTCTTCTATTGATTTCTCAACTGTTTCAATACTCGCATGTGTCCCAGTCGAGTTCCAGAGCTCACTCAAAAATGATCTTACCCAAGACACATGCAATAGCTCAGCATGTTGTGAGTGAGATCTGAAATTTTGAAATTATATTTACTGATGCCTGCCTGATACTTCAACGAGTCGTAAGCTAGCTCTTTAATTTGAAAGTTCTGGTGCTTTAGCCATATTTTCTACTTGGCTGACTACTCTTGAAATTTGACTGCAAAAAAGCTCTCTCCAAGAAATCTGGCGAGCTCTGAACTAGCTAAAAAAAATCAATATTTCCACTTGGCCGAGAAATCTGGTACATGTGTCTCATTTTATCAGAATAGTAATGCCATTATGGTAGAAATTCAGCGGACACCGATTGGATAGCAGGTGTGTCCGTGTGGAGACCAGACGGTGTTAGTGAGCCGCAGAGAAGCTGGACGCCACAAGAATAATTTAACTCTGAGTTAAAGACCTTGTGGCTTATATGCAATATATATATTCAGTTATGGTCCAATAACAACCGGTGACCAACCAGGCAATGCAAGAGCTCACAAGCATTCACTGGTGTCTTAGGCCCTGTATCCATAGACTGTTCCCTCGTGCCATATGCCCGCAATTATCCCCAATTGTCATGCAACACACACAGGAAACATCTGCCATACACAAGGTAACCGATACGGTCACTAAGCAAGGTAAAGGTAAAGTCGAAACCGAAGCTTGTTTGCTAACGGCCGTGGTGCCCATCTCCATTTCCTTAGCATTTAGGCCAGACTCCACTACTGTATGTCTGTTGGGGGTACGCCACTCCTCCCGCACAAACGAGTCTGATTTACCTTCCCAGTACTTTTTACATACTGGTACCCATTTCTGGCACCTGGGTGGGGAGGAACAATGTGGACAAAGAATCTTGCTCAAGGACTCAACACTGCAGTGACCAGGCCGGGGCTTGAACCCACAACCTCTCGATTATGAGTCCAATGCTCTAACCACTGCGCCACAGTGCTCCACTAGTCAATTGTCTGTGGTGCGTGACAATTGGGCATAATTGCGGGAATACGGCACTAAGGAACAGCCAATGGATACAGGGCCTTACCGATGTCATACGGGCATTGCGGGTCTTCCAATTACCGTTCAGCTATGGTGGTAATGTGTCCATAG
>JXSR01S020491.1:135656-147336 GCA_000969725.1 Ophiothrix spiculata | reverse complement strand
ATATAAAAAATGCACCAAACATATAAACATGGTGATTTTAAAGCCATTAAAATTGAAGTATACCGGAAATCTAATTTTTAAAAAATCAGGAAATTGATCAATCGTGGTCGAATTTCGAATGAAAACTTAAGTAAGATCATGCAATTGCACGTTGACTGAAAGATTTCGTTATTTTTTGAAAGCCAGCTTCTTGGATTTGTTTGTGATGAAAGAAGAAAAGAAATGCTTTCATAATTATCAATGGTCAATAAAAGTCTCTTGTTTAAGGATGTTGTCGAATAATTTCGCACTCTAGCTTACAAGTAATTGGTCTGTCGTTATCAAAATATTCGTATCTTTTCAAGGGGAGAACTAGGACAGTGCTTGTTTTTGATGGGGAAACCAGGACAAAGCTTGTTTTGAATCATTTATTGTTTGCCGTAAGTCGAAAAGCGACCAAAATGAAAACATACTGACTCAATATTTCACATATGCAATATCCGATAAAATTTTATTAGAAAATAATCCATACTTTTTATTTTGTTTTCATATCCCAAAGTATGTAACCCTATAGGGTATTAGTATCATCAATAATATGCAATAAAATTGACCAAAGTAGTATTTTCTAAGAAGCTTCATCTAATTTAAGCTATGAGAAAACAGGTAAATCATTTGATTGGATGATGTTATCGCATCGGATATATATCAATCACAGTAACAGCTGAGTTAACTATAATTTTTTACATATATTATCAACGTAAACTACTGGGGGATATCTTCAAAATTTATAACATTATAATTAATGCTAAATTAAACAAAATTATTGACTGATGCTTCTGGTAATCGAGTGTTGACCTTTGGCCTCCCGTGAGAAACATATTTGTCAAGCATATAAGCTGATGCAACCATGTAGGCTGATGCAACTTTTGTAATATACTCCTTCAGGATTTGAGCATTTTACCATTTAGATGGTTTTAATTAACTTGGATTTTATTAAACACTTAATTATAATCAACACCAGGTATGATTGATGAAGCCGATACGTATCATTTGCATCAAAAACTATCCACAAATAGCACAAACGTCTTTATTATCAATGGTTAAACATGTCATTTTATTAAGATTTTGAAGCATAGAAGCTGTATAAGCAATTTTGTTTGCATTAAGGGTACGAGGAATCATTATGCTCAGGAAAATATGAATCCTAACTGTTTTTCAATGATGAAAAGATAAATAGTTTCCACTGCCTTTGCGGTGACTCGAACCATGGATTATGGCGGGGGTTAGTCATGCATTACGAAGCGAGAGATCTACCGCTGAGCTATCAAGGTAGCGTTGAGATTGTGAACTAAAATCTAAAACATAAACATTAAAATGCCGTATTTTTCTATTGTTTACATTAACATTGCAATTTTTGCCTCATTGGAATGCTCAATTTATAAGTAAATTATGCGAATGCGTATATCAGACAAAATGTAGATAATGTAGATACTTAAAACATGCAATTCACAGGGCAAACTCAGAGTCGTAATTCACGTCCGGATTTTCGGGCAAAACAACCCGGGTTTGTTACATTATCATTCAAAATCAACTCAGCATATTTATAAAATATTGTTTGTAATTCAATGAAAAGTATCAAGCCTACAATCTGTCAAAATTTGAAACCAGTCGAATTGTTCGAACATTGTGAAATTTTGAGGTTTCGGCGAAAAAGGGTCAACTTTTTCGAAGTAGTCTTTAGGCGTCATTTTGACCTTGATAATGAGCGTGAAATCACTAGCAAACCTATAGGTATAAACTAGAGACTCTATTTAATGTGTACGCCTTCTGATGGGTGTAAGTAGGTAAAAACTTGCAGTAAACATGACATTCAGCCGAGCGAGACGTTTTTAGGGACTGTAGGCTTAAAGTATAAAATTAAACAGTATCTGCCGCTAAAGGGGAAAAGCAAGCCAGTTCGTGGTTTGAATCATTTATTATGTTGTGTAAGTCGTCAAGCAACCACAGTGAGAATGTATAATAAAGAGCTTATTGACTCGATATGCAATATCCGATTAAACTTTCTAACTAGATTATACTCCAGACAAGTCTCTGTTCTGTTCTTTCTTTTTGTATACATATTCAGTTTTAAATCTAATAGGTGGTAATCCTACAGGGTATAAGTATTGTCAACAAAATATAATAAAATATTAAGCATAAATCCGATATAATCAAGTCTTTGCCAGAAGTTTCCCTTTTATTCAACTAAAAGAAAAAAAGGAATTCGTGCAATTGGTTGCTGTCATTGCATCAGGTGTATTAATAATTGATTTATTTGTCAATCATGACAGGATTATTCTAGCACTAAACAAACCGGCGTCTTTAGCGCCTAAAACTGTTGTGTAAATAAATAGAGATAAGCAATATGAATTCCTCTGTATCTGTAAACAACATGAATGTAACTTTAGATGACAACGTATTCGACAGCAGTGAACCATGACTAAAATGTGAGTATATTTCCTAAAGTAGCTTTCAGTTTGGAGATATGAATTTTGATCACATGTACTTGCACCAATCAAAATGAATTTATTTAAAAGTAGTATACTGCAAGACGCTAAGTGTTCTAATGGCACAATTTGACACTCACGATACATTCTCATTGCATGCTGTCTATAATATAAGAAAGCTACTCTTTCAAAATTTCAGGACTAATCAACATTGCTCATATTTTCCTAAAAATAATGAGTATGACACATATTTTACATTTGTTACACTTTTATAACACCTGAAACGTGTTCAAAACTTTGAATTTGAACACGTGTTCAAAAGTGGATATTTTGAACGCAAATGTTTAATATTTGAATGCACACGTTCAAAATAT
Source organism: Ophiothrix spiculata (assembly GCA_000969725.1). NCBI lineage: Eukaryota > Metazoa > Echinodermata > Ophiuroidea > Amphilepidida > Ophiotrichidae > Ophiothrix > Ophiothrix spiculata. Next base: position 144,497 of record JXSR01S020491.1, on the reverse strand, counting down.
ATATTAAAAAAAAAACATTGCGGTAGTAACAGTAGCAGTCAATGATTTTTAGGGCGTGCTCACACATGATAATTCGGTCATGACTATATTTTCGTTCGCTAAGTGATTCACTAAGCGAGCGAGAATATAGCCATCACCACATTTTCAGGTGTGAACACGCCCTTATTAATCATAATCTGATTTTTTAAAGTGATTCTCTAAGCGAGCGAGAATATAGCCATCACCAACTTTTCAGGTGTGAACACGCCCTTATTAACCATAATCTGATTTTTTATAAAGACAATCTTTGGAATAATTATTAATAGCCCCTACATTATTCGCATCGAAAAGTTATGGAATACTAGTATACCTTTTTAAAACTATTCGCTAATAATTAAGATTTAATATAGTTTTAATTCTATTAAAATTATACAAGACAGAGTACTTTTTTTGCGACGTGTTTGGATAGTGAGAGTTAATTGCATTGCATTTAAAACCCAAGGCCTAAGTACAAGTAAATCTAATGTCAAATAAAGTTTGTAACAACTGAATCAATTATCTCTATACTCCATTAAAGTAAGATAAACACTCATTGTACTTTTCTTACGACTGACATTGTTAATTAGCCGTCAGTTGCATCGTGTTTAGATTATCACATAATTGCACTTTAACTTAACACATGACGAATAATCTTTAATTCACAAGGAAAACAGGGGACAGTTCGGTATTCCTACAGGTTATTGATCCGACAGTTTTTGTTCCGACATTTGTTTTCTCCGACATCCCCCCCCCGACAAATTCGGAGTATCAACTTGTCGGAGAAAAAAATAAAGAAAAACTGTCGGAGAAAAGAACCGTCGGAACAAATGACGGATTAATAATACAATTTATAAAATACGAAATCACCAATACTCATAGAAAACCTATATGGATGAAGATGAATGATACTTAAAGGAGCTTGGTCCGATTGATTCAATTGAATACCGACCTACACCCGGGGAAAACATGCATTTTAAGGCACCAATTGTGCCTTGATATCGTTAGTGTTTGTTCAATTTTTACGCAATTTTATATTGAGGACTATCGTTGAAGGGTCATCAACTTCAAATATCAGATTTTGTACTGCAAAATTAATTATTATAGTCATACATATTCGCATTTTTGATTTGTTTTTTAGTTATGATCAAAAAGCAAAAATGATGCATTTTATTGCGTAACACTGTATGTTTCGCTTTAAAAAATCGGGAAATGCGCCATTTAAATGAACTTTATGGCCTTTATGTTTGAAATGTCCCCTCCTATTTACCTTATAAATGCTCTTTAGACATGAAACCCCAAGCTACTTTCAATGATCCGTAAATACAATGAATATCAAATAATTTGGAAGCTTTTTAATCTCGCTTTAATAGATACAAAGCCTTGGTTTATTGATGTAATGGTCAATTAGTATTATATCGGTTATGAACCTCAATGCATGGTTCAAGTTTTCTTAAAAACATTTGGGAAGAGTATTCAAATAAATTGCTTGTAGAATCTGTAGTATGGCTTCAAACATAATAAACTCTACTTACTCATATTACGTTTAACCCTCGTCTCCTGAGCCTTTTTTGTATCACGTCTTCCTGAGGGTGGTAGGTGGTTACCCCCCCCCCCCCACCGGTGATTTTGAATTTGGGAACCCCAAAGTTAATTTGTCTGGTACAAGGTAGGGTCTCCTTTTTTATTGATACCAAGATCATGTAAAACGGTCGTAATTATGACGTAACAAAGTATTTCCGTACCGTAAAATTTTTTTTTCAAGAAATCGTTATACAATTTTCGTCGTTTTTTTGCTTATAATTGAAGGAATCGACAATTCTAACATCCTGTAAGTTTCAAGTCCATATCATGCATATATTTTTCAACATGGCGATTTAAAACCTCAGACTTTGACGGCTTACCATGATAGGTGGTACCCTCGATTTTGTTTCATCAAAATGACCGCAAAGGATGTAAAAACAAATATCTACAGTGTGTCCCAGAATGAAGTTATCAAAATTTCAACGCCTCATAATTTAAAAACTGAATAATCCCAGACAATGAATGTTGGTGACAATGAAGCATGATATATTACCTAGACGTGTTGCAAAAACAAAGAAAATTCATGCATTAGTTCTCCAGAAATGAACACTTGATGCTCCAGAGGTGTTTGGACACTTTTCCCAGTTTGGGTAGATTGTACAACTTCCACGGCGATTTGCAGCATAAGCATGCAACAGCGAACGCCATCTTTGCAGACATAATTATGATCATATTTAGCAGCTATTTCAATTTTGTTCAATTAGAAGTGTCTTCTGATTCCTTTTCATATAAAACATCATTTATATTTCTATAAGGTAGCTGTCCTCCGTGGCCTCCTCAAGAACGGGAAAACTCATTTAGCGGGCCATTTGAAAGCACGCTAAATTGCTAAATACCAAGTTAGCAGTGGTTGTAGGAATATGCTAATTTGAAGCGAAAATAACAACTCATTTGTCAATGGAAAATAGAGTATCATGATTGTCCAATATCTGAAAAGTGAAGGTATCATGGAAACAATGGAAAGATGTATTTAACATTTCCACGAGCCAGAAATCCTCATCGCATGAGCTGCCTATCTTTAAAATATTAGAAAATATCAGGAGGAACTGCAAAAAAGAAGCGTGTGGACGCCAAAAAAATTAGAAGCCGAGTTAACATTCGACGGAAGCCGAGGGTTAATACACCAATGAAACGTCGATGTGTACTTCATATTTATCATTTTGTTCAGGTATTAAGAAATTGAGTAAATCCTTCCCGCTACCATCCTTACTATATACATATATATTTTCCTTGAAACTGAGAAAAGCAAATTTCCTTAGCAACTTACTGGGGTGTGTTGGGTGCGTGGGGGTGTGTTGGGGTGTGTGTGTAAAAATTTCCACTAAACATGCAAAGGGCAAAATTGGGGGAAATTTTGTTAAAATGAGTCGTGTATTATACGATATTGAGACTTTTTTTGCTTGTCAATTATATAAGCTATGCATAATTGACATACACATTACGGTAGTAACCGATTCATGACGTAATTCTTACCCATGTACTTTTATTGTAGCATTAGAAAAAATGACAAAATGGATGTCGCACAAGCCGTTATCAAGCCATTTTAATAAATACATGATATTTTGGCGTTCATTTTTTAAACCAAAATATCGATTTTTCTGCTCAAAAATTGGTTCATTTACAATAAAAGTACATGGGTAAGAATTACGTCATGAATTAGGTCGTTTGCATTTTTCAGATTCAAGATAGCCGTCAAAATGCTTATTTTCATTAAAATTGACCGAAACAGCATTTTACATGCCCAATAATAATCAACATAAATCAATATTTTGAGATACAACAAGATCATCTATCCCCTAATTTTGTATCTAATATCATTTAAATGAAAATTGTTCGAAAATAGCCCCAAACTGAGATCTAAAATGGCTGATTTCTGTTTATACGCAGAAACGACTTAGGGGGTGGCAGTGGACCCAAAATGTGAACATTGGCTACTTTGACCATTGTTGCTCTTTTATAATAATATTACACATAATTACACATAATTTCAGGTTTCATTTGCTATTTATTTGACTTCAATCGAACCTACCGTTCAGATTTTATAGCAATTTCAATGGAGGGAAGTCTCGCAAAATACATTCAAAATAATGTTTCTCCTATTTTTTATAATACAGATATGTGTTTTGCATTTATTTGTATTTTATGGTTTTCAAGGAGTAAAATGTTAAGAAAACTTCAATAAAATGACAGAAACTTGCAGATTTCATTTCTTTTTGGTGTAATATGTTCATTTTGTTCGTGGTTAAAAATGTTTAGGTTCAAGAACACTTCTAATGAAGCTAACTAGCATAATTTTATTCACAATTTGTAAAGTGTACTGTTTCTCGTCGTTTTTCGGTATTTTCCGCAAAACGAGTTTTTCAGGACTGCTCGCAGTTTTTCCTCGGAAACCGTTCATCCGATTTACATGAAACTTGGTGAGACTTTTTAAATAAGGCAGATCTAACTTATTATGAAGAGAACAGTTTTAAAAAATCCCCTTATTTTTTCGTGAGACAGGTTTTCGTATATTTTTTTCCGATATCTGAAATTACGCATTCCTAGTACGCGCTGTACGAAACACTTTTTTTCTATTCATATCTTTTTAACAATATTTTAAAATATATGTGTACAAAAGAGTAAGTTCAAAATCATTTCGGAACATATCGAAAAACTACGCGCAGTGATATCCTTTTAAAATCCAATATGACCGCCATTGCCATGGCAACGACTAAAGCGACATGCGTAAAAATGTCATAAAATGAATTGTGCACTTAATATACATCATCTCACCAAATATGAAGTTTATTGAGTGTTTATTTAAGAAAATCACCTTTGGGTCCACTGCCTCCCCTTAAACAGCACCAAAACACTTCAATGTGCAAACTAATCATTGAAAAACGACTATGATGATGATAACATCAAAGGCAAATCTAAAATTGTGTTTTGAACCTGATAAAAACCTCAATTGCGCCCATATAAAGATCCAAGATGGCCGCTAAAGTACATGATCATGCGCAAAAATGGGTTAAATCGGTTTTTAAAATGCTTCAAACACATACGTTTCAATTTTATAATGTTAAACGATTTATACAGTCCGCCGCCGCTGTAGTGGGCGTCGGCTCAATACGCCTCGCTGATTGGCTATTAAAATATACGCCAAGCTACATCCGGGAGTTTTTTCGCTTAACGCTATGTAAAACCAACCTGCTATACGATTGGTTGAGGTTTGGCGTATTTTAGAAAAAGAAGAAAAATCAACAGATCAAAAAACTTGTTTCATCCGATAGCATAGACTTCAAGCTTTAATATGACCTAATTTGTGAACGCATGCAAACAACATGAGATGCAACATGGCTGACTGTAAAGCTGACTTTCGTAAAAGGAAGTAAAACTTTGACTTTCTATATCAATATCTCGTCACGAATTCTACATTGTATTATGAAATATATCATAATGTAGCTTATTTTGTCAAGATTACGATGATACCAACCTCTATGGGGTAAAACACAACTGTTTTTGTGAAAAATACGCCGAAGCTGGGACATGTTTTTCACGCTTTGCGATTCAGACCCGGTTTACATATGGCAGCTATTTCTTATTACCTCCAAAATCCTCACTTAGAAACTCACAAAAGAGTAGCTTCCATATGTAGTATTTCCAAAAATTACTCTGAATGTTTCATTTGATATACAATTACCCCTATTTTCAATGCCAAACAACAAGATCACTAGGCTTTTATTCAGCATGTAAAGTTTTTATCACTTGTGGTAATTGATGATCAATAAAAGAATCAGACCAGATCAAAAATCCAATAATTGTCCACTTAAGAGGCTAACTGCATGAAAGATCTTGAGTGCTTGTTTTATAAAAACTGCAGTCAATAAAGAGGTCACCTGCAACGGCGTTGGATTGTTGAACAAGCACAAATGGAAGTGTCGATTCGACTGACAAGAAGGCTCACAAAAGTCCCGAAATGTTTTGTGGTGGAAGGCCCACTGCAATTATAAAACACATTTTTATTACGAGAAATGCAAATTTAACTTTGCTTTTTGAAGCCAAAAATGACAAACCTTTGCCGCTATATAGTTCCGAATATACCATGCCCACACAAAAATGATTTACATTACATGATACTTTGATTGTTTTTCAAGATAAAAGTCTGTGTGCGTAATTCTCGAAATTGTTTTAGAAAGTCAAGACCACGCTTTAAAAAAATCTGCTCAGTTTTAACTTGTCCCAAATCCTAAAACTAAACACGCCCTTGGAATTACACAAGATATAGCACATCATCATACCCAATCAACCTTGAGTGTACATGATCATTATGACACAACGCATTGTTATTCAAATAAGGCTTTTTCTGCATGTCTTACCAGGCATGTGGTTTATCATGGGCGCGATAATTTATATGTAATTTCAATGGCGTGTTCAGTTTTTTGACAGTTCAAAACTGAGACGATTTTTTAAAAGCGTGGTCTTGACGTTCTCAAACAATTTCGAGTTTTACTCACATAGACTTTTATCTTGAAAAATAACCAAAGTATCATGTAATGTAAATTATTTTTGTGTGTGCTCAGTATATACAAAATTATGTACAAACGCAATTTGACCATTTTCAAGTTCCATTATTTACTTGAAAAATACCACTTTATAGAAATTATCATGATAAACATCTTTAATGGCCCTTTAACTATAAAACTGTATAGTTAGTTTCTCCAATTTTGGGAAAGATGTATTAATTTGAGGATTTTATTTGAGGCGCATTTTGGCGATATTGATAGGTCCTGAACCATCATGGAAAACAATCCAATGCATTCCCTAGTGACCTTTGATGACCGCAGCACTGACTGACTGTACTTGACTGATTCACCAATTTACAATAATTTCATAAGCCTGCATGAAGTAACATGAAAACTACCAACAAGGAGTATGCAATTTGTCCTTGTGTGACCACATTGAATGGGATTTCTGTTAGCCAAGAGCTTAAGTCAACATACCTTGCACATCTCATTATCCGAAAGTAGGTTGTAGGGGCAACCAGCTGGAAGTGTCAACGGATTATATGTATGTGCAAAACCCACTGATTGTTCAAAATGATCAATACAAATGGCTGTGAGGATTACATCAATACGTATCTCATTATATAATGGATTTAATATGTTCCAAATTCAAAATCGCGGCTGTAATGAGGTCCAAAATGGCTGCCAAAATGTGAATTTTGACTCAAAAAATAGGCTAAAAAGGGTATTAAAACTGTGTTAAAAATCTTGAAATATTCAAAATGATCAATCAAAATGAATGTTTGGTTTACAAAACAAACATTTATCCATAACTATACTATTAACATGGTTTTAATCCAAAAAGGCGCCCATAACAAGGCCAAAACGCACCACAAAAATACTTAAAACGTAGGAAAACAACTTACTTGTTGGCCATTTTGAGCCAAATTTTAGGTACCTGTTTAAAGTTGAAGGTCTGTTGTGACCCCCTTTTTTTCCCCCAAATAATCAACAGAATATGACCTAAGGCGTTGGAGCACAATAAGGCCACAACTTTTTGCTGCCGGCCGCAACATGGCCACAGTCTTGATTTTCCAAAATGACGACCATGGGCTTGATTGCTCACCTCAAGATTATTGTAAAATATTCATTAATTGTTTTCAAATTATTTAGACGTGCATGATCAAGCCTACGGTCGCCATCTTAGAAAATAAAGGCTGTGGCCAGGTTGTGGCCAGTCGCACAAAGTTGTGGCCTAATTGTGTACCAACGCCTTAGGTCATATTCTGTTGATTATTTGGGGGGAAAAAAGAATCTTTAGTTTAATGTCAACGTAACTGATATTTGATCGAAAATATGTATTTCGGTATCGAGTTTTACGTCATGTTTTGCGCCATTTTGATTTTTGAACATATACCGTAAAAAACATAATTTATACAGAAATATTACGTTTCAACTTTCTCAGATATTTTCGAGTGATTATGTTTAATATTTTTATGTTTTTAATGTTGTTAGAAAGTTGTTACAACCCATTTTAAAGTTCAAATGGAATTTTACGGCCATTTAGGAATTCAATTTTTATTTTTAACAAAACATTTCTGTGTTGTGTTTCCCCCAAAAAAATCGTCCTCTTAAGCTAAGTGACATTGGTTTTACTAATATTTGCTCCCCTCTTTTTTTTCATGTTCAATTTGAAGTCTTAGAGTTCCTATTTGATTTTAAGCATTAAAATTGATGTCGTCTTTAAGAGGTCATTAACCTTCGGAAAAGCACAATGGTAAATTATATTAACCAAATACTTTTTTTGAAAAGTTAATCGTGTTAAATGTAATGGGATTAACTTCACCTTATTTACCACCTATAGTATATTTATTACAACTCCGGACGTCCAAGTCATCGATTTGAGCGTACCATTGTCCAGGAGAAGGAGATTTTAAACCCAATAATCATTTCAGCCATCCAGAAAATCTGTTTTGTTTGGCATATATCCAAACGTCGTCTTTTTCTGTGCAAGTAACTTTTTAATTAGAAAAAGAGAGTCTACTAAATTGCTTTTTGATAGTATATGCCCTACTATAACTTAAAAAGACCCACGTGATTTATCAATAGGCCTAATAATGATAATTGAAGGGAAAAAGACATATTCACTATTATATCGTTTGTATAGGGAATTCTTTTAGCAAACTTAAAAAGTGTAGGCCGCGATCATATCATCATTTTCAATTACATTGGTCCGGAATTTAAACGATTTCCCCCTACAGACATGATAAAAGACACATTGACAAACATAAATTACGCGATGCTCGTCAGAGAGTAACATGATTTTTTGGCCTAAATCATAGATCGATGGTGCAAATCATGAAATTGCATTCTCCATTATACAAGTTTTTTAAATGTGTACCAAACCGTTGTAATGAAAAGATGCTTTACTAGCATAGCATGTACGATTACATTTTCTAAAAAGAGCCAAGAATTGTTGTTAACCAATAGGCTCTTTTTCATCAAAAAACATTAAACATTTACTTTGAATCCAACAGTAGTAAATATAAATCGTGAAACAAAAGGCAGCTAATTGATTTATCTATTTTTTTTTCATTTAAGGATGTGCCCCTGGAATCAAGTATTGTTACCTCTTCTCCGGCGAACTTAGTCCGGAGATGACTGGAATCTACTTTAACTTCGATTGCCAACCTACCCACTTTAAGTGGTAAACCCGATTTTATTGTTATCAAAATGAAGACAAATGATATAATTAAAATTA
>JXSR01S020491.1:75398-90833 GCA_000969725.1 Ophiothrix spiculata | reverse complement strand
CCCAAATTTTACATACAGTTAAAAGAATATCTTTAGATGCGATTTCTATTAAAAACTAAATTAATTTATTTTACAAATGTTATCATTATTATTATTATTTAATAATAATAATAATAATAATAAAACAAACCGTGTATTCAAATTTTTTTTTCAACATATTAAAATGCCATTTGATTTTAGCATAATAATCGATTGAGGTGAAATGTGCTCACTCCAGGAGACAGCAAATACTGGAATCACAATCTTTTATCCGGGGATTTAATTGTCAGTCATATTTTTCTTTAAAAATATTTGCACTTGGTTATTAAGCTTCAAAGAAAAGAGAGAGAGAGAGCAAAAAAATGGCAATCTCAATTTTACTTGGGATGGTCAGCACACTAATAGATAGACATGAAAGATAGTCTCGTCACTGATGGAATGGACATACCGTAGCACAGGATGAAAATCACAATCAGAAACTATCGGAGGCTGTGACCCCATATTGTCGGTCGATAATGTTATTGACATAAAATCAGAACTTAAGGCTAAGGCACACAAAGCAAAAACAAGTTATTATAAAAACAAAGGACTATTCGCTGACAAAGTTAAAACGTCATATCCTGGTTACTGGTTCACGATTTGTCCACGCTCAGTTGGCTAACTATTGAGTATGTGTTGTGATCATTTTGATCGTGGTTCAAATTGCAATAAGCGTGAACCAGTCACTTGGCAACTATTGGTTTTGATGTCACACTTTGTCAGCAAATTAATGCCTTCAGGTTGAAAATGTCACTAAACGATTATCACGTATTTTTAAGATTCACGAGTTTTCAACCGTAATGAAGCCGTACCAGGACCCTGACACTTTATCCCCATATACTTCATAGCTCATTTGATTACTATTTCTCAACGGTTTCTGGTTAACGTTTCTTCGCTGATCACGTGATCAGTGGCTCCAATTAACGAATACATAAAGAATAATGTGTGTAAAGAACAGATTATACTTTTTTTGAGCTACCAAACATTTGGTGCATCAAGTCTTTGTCATCTTAGTCACAATGTATTTTATATTAGTTACGGATGCTTGGTGATGAAAAATCAATACTCCAACAAATTTTCTTTGCTTGGTGATTTTCAACACCAATCATCCGTTATTGATTAGAAGATGCATTGGAATTGATGTAATAACAAAGACTTGTTGTACCAAATGTTTGACAGCTCAAAATAGTATGATTTCACCTTTACTTGTAATCGGGTGCAAGGTGTGCAGCAGTCTTCATCGTGTGTTCTCGTTTTTGTCAATATATTACGTTACACGTTACGTAAAATCAAGTTAAACAAACCGTGTATTCAAATCATTTTTAACATATTTAAATGCAATTTGATTTTATCATAATAATCGATTGAGGTGTAATGCAATCGCAATCTTAGATCTGGGCATTTTAACGTCAATCTTTTTTCTTTAAAATATATACACTTGGTTATAAAGCTTCAAACTGTTAATTGTTGGTGAATATAATATTTTTCTAACATTGCATTAATCCGATAACCCTCTGAAAAAGTACTTTCTAGGAATCTCATTTGGAGATAAAAAGACAAAATTCATTCAAAACGGTTAAATTGTACCAATAAAACAGACATCTTAATTCTATAGGGTTATTGCAAGTTTGTTATCTTTGCATTTGTTTGTCAGAATGACGGATACATACGTATTCAGGGGACTAAGCAATGTTTCGTTTCTGATACGCAAGGCATCTTAAATGTTCTGATGTTTATAGGAAAATGTTCAAGTTGAACTATTTTTTTGCTAGAAAGAATCAATCTTCTTTTAAAGATAAGAGAGATCTAAAACAGTCGGCCAATACAATTTAATGAGATCCCCTGCAACGAGATTTTCTTGCAACCCAGTTTGTAGCAAAAAATAAGAACTTTTTTTAAATATTTACACAGCACATAATGTTTTCTGTAATCCTAAAGGATCTTGATAATTGATAAATGGTTAGCATATGTTGAAATTTGGTGAGTCATGTAAAAATTGCACCTACTACTGAATGTAAAAGAGCGTGTGACAAATGGGACAAGCAGCTGTATTACAGGGATGTAAAATTAAACCAGCAGCTTGCTTTGAAACGAAAAATATTTGCATGCTCTGAGGCTTGGACTTTGAATGACTCTTCTTAACTAATTTTCTCAAAAAATGTCACCTGAACAACTCCACCATGTTTTAATTGATGTTGGTTTTAAGACGTCATAATTAGTACCCTTAACTCTATATCTTATGATACAAAACCGATTTCACAGGGGGCTCGAGCCTCGACTTTGACATTTTTGGGGATTGCATACACCCCTATCAGACGTAAACGTTTTTACAACTTAGGTGTTGTCAAGGTATTTAGTTAATGTTTCACAATTTCATTTCAAGGTAGGTTAATCTCATTTCGTGGCACTAAATTACCTACTGAAAACTACCTATTGTCATACTTATCATTTACCATATGATACTAGAATCAAAATCTTGTTATGATAAAAAATCTGTCAAATTCATTTATGAACTTAATAAAATCGTGCAATTACTACGTCATCACATCTTCATCATATACTTTCTGTCATCATCACATCAAGTAACATTATGCAAATAGGTATTTTCTAATAAGATGTTTGAAAGATGATAAATGTCAGCAAACTACGTATAATGACATAACATCTATCAAATTCATCTATAGACTATCTATGATCTGGATTAAAACGTGCAACTAATATTTCACTTGTTCTTGGTTTGACTTCATGAAATAATATTGTTCTTATGTAATGAAACTCGATAGCATGTGATTATTTATATGTTTATTTATCATCAGGATCATGTTCTTTGTGATTGTTTTCAGATAGGAATCTTACAACCAGTGGGACACAAAGTAAGCGGAACATATGATTTGCTGCACTTTATGAAGGTCAAGTCATCTGTAATATGTGGATTTTTTTTGTCGCGTAATGTCAAAGACTGCCGCTGTCAATATATTCATTGTGAATCCATTTAAAGTTTCTTGCAATCGTTTTCAAAAATTTGAACATGATATTATCATTGACCCTGATCAATCTTAGTGCAACTTGTACAAAATGTTTAGAATCTTTTTTATTAAAACACGTTAAACTTAACATTTTCAGTTAATATATATTGCCCAAATTTTACATACAGTTAAAAGAATATCTTTAGATGCGATTTCTATTAAAAACTAAATTAATTTATTTTACAAATGTTATCATTATTATTATTATTACCAAGTTCTTATATGGCGCCCTACAAAGAACAAGGCGCCTTACAATAAGAAATACACACAGAAAAAGGATAAGAAACAAATGGAAAAATACAAGCAAATCTACACAGGAAACAAGTGTTTTTTAAGCAGCCGCTTGTACACAGGGATGGATGTTGCCTCTTTCAGATCAATAGGAAGCTCGTTCCACAACCGAGGAGCACTAACAATGAATGAAGAATCGCCAGCGGTCTTAAAAGATCTGGGAATTGAAAGACGGGTGAGATCTGAAGAGGAACGAAGCCGAGCCCTGTATTCATGCGTTGATTGACTTCTCAGAAAATGAATGAGTTCAACAAGATAACTTGGAGCGGTGGAATAAATACATTTAAAAACATACATCAGTAACTTGTAGATAATACGTTGCTTGACTGGTAGCCAATGTAAACTGTTCAACAATGGTGCAGAGGGCTGGTCCCTACCATAACTGAAAACCAATCTAGCAGCTTTTATTCTGCAGGCATTGTAAACGTTTTAGATCAGCTTACCGTTTCACTTCAGTTGCCTTTTTTTTTGAAAATCATCAAATGCGACTTTCATCTTATTTTGCCAGTACCCGTCATAATATGCATTACTTTTAACATCAATTAATGGTGTGCCGACTGTATGTGTCAATCATTTTTCCAAACGTGTATTGATGTCAGATCTAGAGTAAGTGGATTTTCATGTGATGTATAACCACCAAATATTGACAGTTTTTTGTGTCAATGTTGTTGTGTTTTCTCAAATACTTACCACTTCCCGATCCACATTTCATCGTACCGTATCAGACTAATCCGTTGAAGACGTTGACATTTCTATTCCAGTTATGTCATAATGCTCTTGGCAGCTGTCTGGCGGTAGTGTTATATTTTTAAGGAAAATATCTATCCAGACGGTTTTTCATAACTATCTTGTTTAACGAGATTATATAGGTCTACTTTATCAAATTACTCTAGATTGTTACTCAATTATGACCGTTAAACTTTGACATAGTTTAAATTTGAAACAATATACAAAAACACAATGCTATTAAATGTAAATTTGAGGTATTTATCCGACTTTATCTTAGATTGGCGGGAATTAAGGATTCTTAACGAAAGAATTGTGTTTTTAAAACCAACAAAGATTGCACTAATGCACGCCCACACCACCCCTACCCACACACCCACAACCGCCTCCTCCGAACCCAGTATATGCATTATTGTGGTTTACTCCAAATGTTCTTGACGTATGATTTGAAACTATGAATAGCCGTTGAAGAAAACAAAAAGCAAAATATCATTAAATTAATTATTGTTAATGATATTTTTGCTTTGTTTTTAATAATAACCTTAAAAAGTTATTTTCATCAAGGTGTTCTAGTTCTTTCAATAAAGGATACCCTTCGGAGATGCTAATCAAACCAAATTAAATAATTTGATCATATGCAATTTTACCCACTGATAAATGTCTAACCGTGTTTCTGCATGATGGATGAGAACAACTCCAAAGAGATCATGCTGTGAACCGTCTATCCATCCCCTGAATATTACAATATTTGCTTTATGTCTAAGAAGCCTAATGTATACCGTATTTCAAAAAAGCTAAGGTTCCAGGACTATATACTAGGTAATAATTTTTATTATCAGTATTACAATATTACTTAGTAACTAAACTGTTTAAATAAGATAGCACAATAAGGTTCATGGCGTCTTTATATTTTCCCGTCAATTGTATTTTGTCAAACCAATTATATTATATTTCTTGGATATTTCTAAATAAACACGTGCATTTTCAATGTGATATCTGACTTAAATTATTGACTATCTGATATCAAAATAGAATTCCTTCCAATATTTTATTTATCAAAGTTTTCGCCGTTTCCTATCTCATCTTTCATCAAATATCAGACACATTTGTTCAAGATGTTGACATTTCCAATTCACTCTTAGTAATAATACTCCTAATACTCATACCGTATAACACTGTTGTCTGACGTTAGTGATATTTTTTTCCTTACAATTAACAAATGTATTTATTCACTTATATCATAAACACCATCAAATCGTTATCCTCTTCTATCGACCCCTCCCTTGACGGATTTTGTTTTCTGTTGCAATAAACAAGCGAAAAAACTTCACGGACTTTTTTTCTATCAAATTTCACGTCGGTTTTAGTCATTACATTAAGCTTATAATTCTAATATATAGACGTGAGAAAGATTTCTGATTTTCTAATTTCTGTCTCAGAGATAATAAATATAAGTATGCATATTTTTGGAATATTTTGACAACAAGTCATCCTAGATAGAATAGTACAGTCGTATTGTTATAACATATACAGGGTGAGTCAAATTAAAGTGTAATCATCGGAATGATTTGTTACAAAAAATCTGTTTATGTTCGTCAATTTTAATTATAATTGATAAATAGCAAATTTAATCAGCTTTCATGAAAATTCATGAGAATCAACAAAACAACAATCGAATAAGAAGAGTTCTTTTGAGAGATCTGAACATTACCTCAATAGTCAACCCACTATCCGATATTTCGCAGTCCACATTCAACAGCCTGTTGTTTTCTTGTTATTTTGTTTCGATAGGCGTTCCTATTATAACAATTACAAGAGGCAACAGCCTATGTTATCGGTACGCACGTAAACTATGCAAAACTGAATAGCGTTGTTTGTTCGTCGATCAAATTGGGTACCTCCACTCAAACTTGATGACTATAACTTTGGAATGGTTTGTCCAATTTCAACACAATAAATGTTATACGAAAGCTAATGAAATATGACATGTAACAACTTTGCAAAAGAATAAAAGGAACTGGTTGTATAAAATCACTAATTAGATTACACTTAATTTTGACTCACCTTGTATAACTTATGTTCAAACAAGCATGAATTATATCAGTATAAATCACATTAATCACAAAAACGACCAAACATGGATTCAACAAATTCTCCTGTGTCATGTTAAAAATGTTATACATGTAAATGTAATTAGAATTCATGGTTCTATAATAATCAGAACGTATAAAAAATATGCTTCTGTACTTTTTTGCAGATAACATCAAATTTTGAACAGGTTACTCATCATTCATGCAAAAACATCAATTTTCAAATATATATATGAAACATATTCAAACTGAAATAAAGGGCATAGAAAAAACTAATAAAAATAATGGATTGCGGTTAAATAATTTCAAGGATTCAGCAAAACTTGAAATACAAGTCCAATAGACAACTGTGTTTTAGGCTTTCATTACAGTTTTCTTTGATTTTTCTGACTGTTTCTTTTTGTAGAAAGTACAACTTTTGCAACTAGCAATCATGTCGTTGTACATATGTATCACTTTGAAATCTAAAAAAGTTATTCTAAACGTATTGCTCGACTTGTGTATGGATGAAAAATGTCTGAGTGTTGTAAGACGGTATGTGATGTTTCCATTTATTGGAAGAGAACATGATTGATATGTTTGTCAAAATAAGGTATCAATCTTTATAAAATGTAATGTAAGCGGATTTGCACTGTCCCACTATTTTTCATTATATCTAGTGTTAAAGCACTTCCATATATCATGTAGGTGAAATTCTATTACGTATTCCAGGTAGGTTGTCATTTAAGATCGTGTCTACATTTATCAATCCTAAGTACCATAATGCTCTTTATTCCCTCACTGTTAGAAAACATAGATTATCTTTTCAGACTTGACATTAAATATGGAATATATTTTTTCTGTTGATTTCCATCTTGAATATCCCGCCATATCTCCGTATTAACCAATTTTGGAGACTTGTGCTTTCTTATGTTTGTAACTACACTTATAAACTTCAAACCAAGGGTTCTTTCAAGCTCAGTGAAGTGACACAGAGACAATCGGAAACTTGAAGGTACAAGTATCTCGGAAAATTAGGTCCAAAGCCGTGCACTGCAATATTAAACAAAGGAAAATGAATTTGCCATATTTTCTTTCATACCTTACCTAGAGATGTGAAACTCTACAGAGTTTATTAACACAATGTTAGTGATACTTTCTTATTAATAGATATTCCTCTGTTCTCACTGAGAAGCGTACAAGGACATGACTCTCCATGGCAACTTTCCATTTGTTATTCGAGAGTTTTTTCGGGTATCTCAGCCAAACCACCAAACACAGCCCCACAGCACTTCTTCACCTCGGAGGATCAATATAACATGCTGTTAATCCAACGTGTTTCTTAACCAAAATGTTCTCGTAAGGATTAATATCTGAAGATCTTGCCGGACAAGGAAAGAACTCAACACCCTGATCTTCCAGGAAAGTCCGGATTGTACGAGCACGACGGAGGCGAATGTGGTCATAGTGGAGCACAAAATTGTTTCCGGAGAAGCCTCTAGCCAATGACATTGTCAATGCTTCTATAATGCATATTTACTGTGGCTGACCGGAGCGACTTTCCTAGGTGATCAGGACCGATTTTCCACCTGCATGTTAAGCATCCAGAAGAAAATGTTACCTTCTATTGGATATATTGTTGATAGCATGTACGCTTAAGTATAACCCTTCTCTGTACATCTGCGGCCATGATTCGTCCACATTGGCAGTATATTTCAAATTTAGTCCAAGTTCTGAAGACAACGTTATCTCATTGATGGGACCTAAAATCGAAATTGATCTGTAGCTCAGTCAAAGCGTCGCTGGGAAAGGTGTTTGGTCAAGATATTTTCTCCAGGGGTTTCCTAGCATGGTCGCCACTTTGTATAAAGTGAGAATTTACTAATGTCCTTAATAATAATAATAATAATAGACGATTCTTATATAGCGCTGAATCCAACAATTGATCTCAGCACTTTACACAAATACGAGCTTGTTTTATGAAAGATCATGGTTTTGGACACTTGCCCTGTTTGTTAAGATCTTCAGATATGGACTCTATTGAGGACTTCTTGGCTGAAGTAAAACATCGATGAACAACAAGTTACATCAAACCACCATGTACATGAGTAACGTTAGGCTGTGCTTGATACTTTGGCTGATACACCTGTCTGAACTCTCCAATCACTATTGGAATGTCCGCATGGAGAGTCTATGCACCGCAAGCTTCTAATGGATGACTTAGCAAACAGTGTTTGTTCATAATTTGTAACCAACAATATGTAAAATAACCTTGTAAAATTTCAAGCGTCCAGGTAAAGTATTAAAGAAACTACGGCAAATTTAAAGTCCGTAATTCCGTATTATGGTGCACGAGATTGGACCCACATTCTAGAGGTTTTTGTAATACGAAGTTCCCCATTTTCTCTGTGTCACCTAGGTATAAACAAAAAGGGTCTTAGTTCAAAGTTTACATGTATATCTACAAATATGAAGAAATACACATTCCTGGAGTTTTCATATTCCGAGATATGGCGGATTATTCAAAATGGAAACCAACAGAAAAAATATATTCCATATTTAATGTCAAGCCTGTATTTTATATATTCAATAAGAATGCATTTAAAGTTTCTTTTATTTAATGAATACAATTTTTCTTACAGTTATATTCATAAGATAAGTACTTTTATGCACAAGACAAATATAAATGAGTAAATCTCATTAATTGGCAACTGTTGTGAAACATTTATACGTATGTGGATGCAACCAGCAATCATGTCGTTGTATATGTATGTGTCATTTTAAATTAAAAAACACTGTAAACTTATTGCTCATCATGTGTATGGATAAAACATGTCTGAGTACTGTAAGACGGTATGCAGTGTTTCCATTTATCGGTACAGAACATGTTTGATCCGTTTTTAAAAATAAGAAATGAATCTTTATAAAATGTAATGTTAGCTGTTTCACATTGCCCAACTATTGCGTTTTTCCTTTAGTGTTAGGGTTCAGAGCCACCACCATTTCAAAGAGGTGATCTGCTGTTGGCAAGGGGCAGCCTTCAGTGAATGGCTCATGCGACTCATCAGTGGGAAGTGACGGCCCACATGTCCTTATAATAATATTTGTCCTGAAAAAGTTAGAGGTACTCCTGACGAAAGCTTGACAGTTCAAAACCTGTCCGACGGCGAACCCGTTAAAATCTACCAATTGTTAGGGTTCTGCCTTAAGGCTGGTGTAGACCTTCAACTAGCATGAACTGTTTTTGTACTCTAACTCTCAAACTAATTGCATAAACCATATAAAAGTATACATTTTTAGAAGCGGATTTTTACCCTGAACATGATGATGATATCAGTTTTTGACCAAAAATGTCAATTTTGGCAAAAAATGCCAAAAACCATATTTTTTGCCCCAAAATTTCTGGAAAGCCTAACTAAAATTTGCCTTCGTTAAATTTTGAACTTTTTTGCTTTTTGGAATTTAGAAACAAATGTCTAGGAACGGTTTTCTCAAATTTTTGATTTTTAACTTAGTTTTCTAAAAAATGACAAAAATAGGTCAAAAAATCCCACCACTGCCACCAAAAAGGCAATTGTTTACCTATTTTTGGCATTTTTTCAAAAAATAAGACAAAAATCAAAAATTTGAGAAAACCGTTCCTAGACATTTGTTTCTAAATTCCAAAAAGCAAAAAAGTTCAAAATTTAACGAAGGCAAATTTTAGTTAGGCTTTCCAGAAATTTTGGGGCAAAAAATATGGTTTTTCGCACTTTTTGCCAAAATTGACATTTTTGGTCAAATCTGATATCATCATCATGTTCAGGGTAAAAATCCGCTTCTAAAAATGTATACTTTTATATGGTTTATGCAATTAGTTTGAGAGTTAGAGTACAAAAACAGTTCATGCTAGTTGAAGGTCTACCCCAGCCTTAAAGCACTTCCATATTTCATTTAGATGAATTCATCTTACAATTCAAGGATGGTTGTCACTCAAAATCGATGTCAACGTTTATAAATCCTGTTCAGTTCAAATGTTACGCTAAGATTGTTCTTGCGATAAATCAAAGCAGCATGTCGAGGGTTAAGAACCGGTATCTTCGTTACCACAATTCAAAGGTTAAAATATTTCAAGATTTGCTCGGGTTTTTTTAATGAACGTTTTATTTATATCATTCATCGGAAAAGAACGAAAACTGTATTTTTGGTGTTTTCAAGGTGGTTTGATTAGATTATTCACCTGTAAAGAACTATGAGGTCTTGAAATCTTTGAACCTTGGTATTTCTATAATGCAAATGCAGCCTTGTGGCTCTCAACCCTCGATGTTTAAACAGAACTCGAACTCTGGTGACTCAAGATGGAGAGCATTTTACTATTAAATTCATCGGTTTTCCCCTAAAACCCCGACATATCTATAAATAACTGACATAATTTTATTATATCATTATATCTCCACGTTAAGTACAATGCAAAAAAGGACTTAACCCTCGTCTTCTTGAGCCTTTGTGACACGTCTTACTGAGGGAGTGGTTACCACCCCCTGTAATTTTGAACTTGGGAGCCCAAAAGTTATATTGTTTGGTACTATAGTATAGGGTAGGGTCTCGTCTTTCCATTTATACCAAAATCATGAAAATCGATCGAGGAATTACGTAATTGTGACGTCACAAACTATTTCTGTACCAAAAAAAATCGACTTTGGGCAAAAATGCAACTTCTTCCAAAAAATCGTTTTAAAGTTCTAAATGTCCGATTTTGGTCAGTTGTTTTGCTAATAAATGAAGAAATTGACAATTCTAACATGTCTTGTAAGTTTCAAGTCCATATCGTGCAGGTTTTTTTACTTAAAATTGTTCGAGATTGCAACCGCCCCATACCCCCTTACTCTGATGGCCTACCATAACCCAACCTTAGGTGGTACCCCCTTTCATTAAAATGACCACAAATGATGTAAAAACATTTACCCAAATGCTCGGGGTTGCTTTATTATGCCTTTTGGTACAATCGGCGATCATCCGTTAGGTGGAGGCCTTAGGAAGTCGAGGGTTAATTAGACAAGGTTTTTAATCTTAGATTACAGGGGAGGCTGTGATTTTACAAAGAAAGGGGCGTAAATTGGGTGAATACCCTGTACAATTACATAATTTACACAAAACATGACCGTAAATTTACGGCTTTCTGTAAAATTGTTTGTTGTTTGACGACTTTCGATAAAATTCCTTGGAAAATGTGTCATTATCCAGGCATAAAAGATAACTAAGTTATTTTACAGTGCAGAGACCGTATCTCTACTTTTAAAGTACTATTACCTGTTCCGTAGTGATGTAAATGATTTCTAATACCTTACATTTAAAGATCTTGGAAAAAAAAAAGACAATTCGAATCATTTCTTCACAACACTATACCTAGGGAGCAAAACCCCATTTTAGTGGTAAAATTGCAACGAGAAATTATATTAATGTGTCCTATCTATTTGGGTTCTATGGACCATAGGTAACAACACTTGGGTGGACACAAAATCAGTCACCTGCACGGGACCCTGCAGGAGGGGGTAAAAGTCATTGCAGGGGGCAAACTTCAAAATTGGTCAAGTTTTGCTTTAAACCATTCTAACATGTTCCTCTCATCATAAGGAAGCAGAAAAAGTATACTTTGACCCATATCTGATGAAGGGTTTTTGAGATATAACCGAAAACATGAAAGGTGATTTACAGGGGTCACATGTTGGGCCTATGGGAGTCAAAAATGTTAAAAGTGTCGGATTTTGTTCAAAATGGTCTCAAATTGTTCGTCTTGCAAAACTGTCTACATAAAGTAATATTTTTCCAACGTCTTAGATCAATTGTTTCTATGGTATCAAGAAAAAAACATTATTTCCGATTGGTACAAAAACATGAAATAACAAAAACTTTATATCGACCTGTAACCTTAGCAACAGTTGATCATAGACGTTTGAAAATATAACTTTGTACAGACAGTTTTGCAAGACAAACAATTTGGGATCATTCTGAATAAAATCGGACACTTTTGAAATTTTTGACTCCCATAGACCCATCTCTTGACCCTTGATTTGACCTTTCATGTTTTGGGATATGATTCTTGAAGCATTCATCGAAGATGGGTCAAAGTATATATTTTCTGGTTCGTTATGATGAGAGAAACATGTTAGACTGATTTTGAACAAGATTTAACCAATTTTCAAATTTGCCCCCGTAATGACTTTTACTCCCTCCTGCATGGTTCCGTGCAACAGAATGATTTTGTGTCCACCATAGTGATGTTACCTATGGTCCATAGCACCCATCTAGACAGGACACATTAAAATAATTTCTCGTTGCAAGTAAACCTGTTTTTGCTCCCTAGGTACTAGGTAATATTTCACTACTGTTTCATTTTTTCTGTCGGAAATCAGTATATTGCATAGTTTACTTTAAATTATTCTACGTTACATAGTAAACCAAAAATTAAACTTACATTGGAAAGGATAAATGTGTGACTTGCATTAGAATTGCTTACGTTATTTGATACAAATTGTTAAAAACAGATATCCTCGATGTAATCTAAGCATACAAATTGCCATGTAACACATTCTGTGACCAACTTACTTTTATATTTTGACAGCATTTCAGGTTTTAGATGAAATTTTTTGAGTGCAGTGTAATTGTTACACGTCATCCTATTATGTATCTCTTCCAGTGTGGAAAGGGATGTCTGGCTTACGCTTTTGATTAATCATTTTCGAAGTACTGTTGTGAAAGCAGTTTTCAATATCAATACTGTCGTTTCGGGTATCAGTCAGGAACTTCATTAACACATGATTTCGGTGGAAAAAAACATTCGTACACCATTGTTGATATACAGTAGATTGAATCAAGTGCACTTGGCCAGTTTATTACAATTTCGTTTTCTACACTTATTCTAATTCTACAACACTGTTTGTATTTTATACTTACTAAATTGTATTTGTTCTTAGGTCATAACATAGCAAACTCAACAAACCATTTTTTATTGTATTTCATGTTTCTTTATGATGCACTTTGTGTAATACGTCACAATTTTCAATTCCATGCGAATACAAACAAACAAACAAAAATCAATAAAAATCGCCGTTTTTAAATAAAGTATTATCTTCAAAGTATGCTTAAAATGATTTTTATTATAAATATATATATTGTAAATACAAATGTTATTATTTTACCACTGCTATTTTAATCATGGGATCATGATTTTTTAGGGGTTGTTTTGACCCCCCTCAGCCTCCCTCCTGTGCATTGACGGGATTCTCAAGCACCTTATGCACTTAAGTGAACAAACAAACAAAGAAAAGCAATCAAACAAACAAACAAAACAAAAAAGCAAAGTATGTCTGTAGCTACCTTCTAATCGACTTCTGAGCCGGGTATGAACCTACGATCTTCTAATTGCAAAGCGAGCGCTCTGTCACTTTGACACAGGAGGAATTTTGTAATACTTGTGTTATTTTAATAAACAATTTCTCTTTAAACGTCACTTATTCACGATTTTAATAGAACCTAAAGAAAAATGTTTAGATTTACTAAAAAATCTATCGACATAGATATATAATTCCCGTGAATGGAGATTTTCCGATAAAAGTCTTAACCCTTAAAAAGATAACCAAATATATAAATCGATTGTATTCTAACTGAGCCAAATTGATAAAAAGCATCGGTTTGTATATGACATGGTCAATTATCGTTATGCAGGTTATGTACCTCTTACGTTTTTCCTGGGGATATTTTGGAGGAGTAAATAAAATACTTGTATCTTCACTGGTGAGCTTAAACTGTCGTATTGTTGTAAGCGCTCGCAATCAATTTCGCAGACTGTTTGGTTATCTATTGTTCACTCATATGTCCAAAATACGATTTAGATTTTAGATTTAAACCTGTGAACATGGTGATATTAGTTTTGTTCAATGTCTTAAATTTTGAGCAGTTAACAGCATTAACTGTATGTCTTTGCTCATTATACTTTATCGAAATTACAACCAAGTAAGCATTGAAAATATGCATCTTTATCCCCCCCACCCCCCTTTTCGAAAGCAAATATTAACAAAAAGACCCTAAGAGAACCATGTTCTACAGTTTCGTAAATATCTATAGACACAAATAAACTATATGGTCAGTTTGAGTTTATTTCGTAAAGAATGCTGCATGTTTCCAGAACAGGTTAACGTTTCATTTAATTGTGACTGCCAAATATAAAAGAGAAATTAAAGTTGAAAAGGTCATCTATTTCGATGATATCTCACTGCGTTGCCTGATATACGCATGTTGCGACTTGCACGAAAACGTATCTGTATAGATCTGCTGCAGATATAAATACTGAAATTAAAGAATCATATTTGTTTACAGTTTAAAAACATGATGCATTTGTTACGATTATGACGCTTAAAATGTTATAACATCTACTAAAAAAGTGTCCATTAATCTCCATGTGGTTTTTTTCCTAACTCTAATGGCTATGGTAGTAAAAAAAATACTTATACGTGTCGGCAAATATAAAATACTTTATATTCCAATTGACATGATTTTAACTAGTTATTAGTTTTTGTTGCTGCCCGCTTAAAAAAACGATATGTAAAACAAATATTAAATGTGTCTTTCAATCAGGTAATAGTAACAACTATTTTCTTTCAGATATCTTGAGGTTATCCTAATATTTTACTCGCTCATCGGTCTCAGGGATAGTTTATAGTCTCAAGATCAACTTATGAGCAGTCAACATTTGTATATCAAAATATCATCCTGAATAACAACCCGAGCTTTAATATGCTGCATGCTTTATGTAACAATATATGCTTTTGTTTATAAACTACCTCACAATATGCGTTGACCAATGAGCTGTAAGTTACGATCGTATATCTTATTCATTTGATATTGATAATGAAGAATACAATTTTGATTAACAGGCTTTTTCAGAAAGTAATTATTACGTTTTCATTTTAGATTCAGCTCCTTTAAAAATATAATAAAGCAGTAAAGACGGGTTTTATTTCAAACTCGACCTCTTTCAGTTTGTAATAATTAACACTAGGCACCAAACCAGTGGCAATTATATTAAATTGTCCAAACATAATTAAGCTGTATTTTTATTAGATGAACTGTCCTTAAAGCCTACATTAAATTTTAGATAACTGCTAAAGCCTGCATAAAGTATATTAAATACAGTCCTAGTAAAAACCATTGATAAATCTTGGGTCGGTTTAGTAATTGAGTTAAACAATTATAGTGCATTGTTTGGTTCTAAACAAAAACAAACAAGGTTTTATTTAAATATATAGATGCAATGAATAATAAATGAA
>JXSR01S020491.1:6289-29412 GCA_000969725.1 Ophiothrix spiculata | reverse complement strand
TTATTCTATGTAACAAAACTTTGTGACAATTTGCATTTTTGGCGCAGTTTGTTCTTAAGTCTGTCATAAATATCTAAAAGAAATATAGACAGATTTGTTCCAATTCTTTTGGAAAAACAAAATGTCGCGATAATTAGTTAACGTAGAAATACAAAAAAAAACCATCCTTACCTTTGCAAAGGAAGATCGGATTAAAATTCAAATGGTTTTGGATGACTTTTGGATGACACCAGCTTTTATTTTCACACTATTTTAAATAATGTGAATAATAATTTGAAAAGATAAGTCCTGTGACAATCATCTTTTAGGCCCAATGAACAATATGAAATTAACTTATACACATATTATACTGGCCCTTTTTGTTTTTAATAGCACAGCACACTACGAGTAGGTATCAAAAAGTTCAAAAGATCACCAAACAGAAACACAACCAGGAACCTAATTTTATTATTTTCATAGCAACTGTGCAAAGCAACACATTTCTAACACTTAAAACTGACAATCTAAAGACCGACCCAAGTTGAGATCATCTTATAGACACAAAAATCCACATTTTATTTCGCTAAAAATCAACATTTTTAGGTAGGGCATGCTTTATCACGTTATTATGACGTCATTTGTCGACAGAATCAATAATTTTGGTATCAATAGAAAAAGGAGATCCTAACGTATACTATGGTATGTATCAAACATCTTAACTTTGGACATATCACCATATATTTACTGGACTGTAACCCTTCAAATGCAGGGATTTAATCACGCCACGTATCTCAGATTTCTCTGTGTAGTTTATCTAATTTAGTTAGCGGGGCATGTTGCTGACATCTATTGCTTCCTGAAAGTATGAATGCCATAAATATCATTTTTGCACCATTCTTGACCAAATTTCATTGATATAGTTTATTCCCTTCTGGTTGGTTTTTAACCCTCGTCTACCCAGGGGGGGGGGGGGGTTGCACCCCCCCCCCCTAAGGTTTTTCCCCCGCTGCATAAAAACGCAAAAGCAACCGACCCCGGGCATTTGGGTAATCTCTGTTACATCCTTTGCCGTCATTTTGATGAAAAAATTAGGGGGGTACCACCTAAGGTGGGGTAAGGGCAAGCCGTCAAAGTTGGGGTGTAGGAGGGGGGGGGGTTGGTGAAGCCCCGGGAAATTTTAAGTCGCCATTTTGAAAAAAATATGCATGCTATGAAGCTGAAACTTACAGGGCGTGTTTGAATTATCATTCCCCTTCTTTATTAGCAAAAAACCGGATAAAATTCCGTCATTTAGAACTTTTATAGCAAAATTTTGGTGGCCATTTTGCCAAAATTCAGATATTTCAGATTATCGACCTTTATGACGTCATAATTACGTAACGCCTTGGCCGAATTTGGTATCGTTGGATAGGGGAGGACCATACCTATCTATTGATAGCAAAACCAAGTTCATACGGGGGTCCGTTCTAAAAATTTAGGGGGGGGGGGGTTGCAACAACCCCCCCTCCCCCTTGGGTAGACGTGTTACAAAAAATAGCCTGGTTAGACGAGGGTTAAAAATTTGTTGTTACCCCCTCGTATACTGCAAGAAAATGTAAACACACAGTTTATGACTTCGTCGTTTTCACCATTATGCCCGAAATCCACTTCAGTAGGGTGGAATGCAGTTCTTGTGGAATTGAAATGCGTTATATTATTGTTCGTAAACTCTTGATGTATGTACATGTAATCCAGTATTAAATTTTATGCAGAGTTATTCATCAGAATCGTTTTAATACAATCCATTATCCATTTCAGCCTCACTCCCGTCCTGGTCTTCGTCATCTGAACTTATGTGCTGTGAAATGTTTTTCCGTTGTCTGACTCTTTCACAGATATCCTTCTACTCTTATGCTCCATCACTTTGGAACTACTTACCTGAAACCATTTTTCTCTAAAAAAAAAATAAAGGGGCATTGGACAAGTTCAGCCTCATCCCCAAACTTAACCCCAAACATTTTGAGATTTTTGCACTATTGGAGGTGTTAGTGGTAATAATGACAGCATGCAAAGTTTCATTGTCAAATTCAAACCCTATATATCAAAATATTTAGATATTCTCTTATTTTTAATTATCGTTGTCGACAACGATAAATACTGCCCTCTATAGTTGAATTTCTAGAATTGGTCCTTTCAGGAGATTTGATGAAAATTCCAAATTTCTTTTGAATTTTCTGCAATCTATGATGTGAAAGGAATGTTTTACAATAAAATCTTTGGCTCTTTTTACAACTGTATAGCATCAATAAATACGTTTAAAGATTAGCCTCATACCCAAAATCAACTAATAAAATAAAATTCAAAATTTTTGACTTTTTAGAAGGTTTTGATCAAAAATTTCGCGATATCTGGTATTGACTGTTATTTTCTAACATAGGATGTGTAAATCATCTACAAAACAAAATTTTGAAATTTTGTCCAATGCCCCTTTAATTAGTCTTGGCATGTTTCATCTTTTTTTTCCTTGTGTAATGTTTTAGGGCATTCCTATTAATGTATTGTTCTTCAATATTGTGTTTTGCCAGGTGTTTTCACCAAATGTTATAAATATAGTGCTTTAATAAGTCTTAAAAGAATCTAAAACATCTCTAATCTTCCAGAAATTCATGCAACAAAAAAAGTTGTGCAAATTTAAATGCTCTATATAAGAACAAGAATGATCAAAGCGTATAATAATCAGTACAAAAGTTGGACCCTGGCTTTGAAAGGACTTCCCTTAAAAAATTGGACTTGATGTTGAAAGCAGTTATTCATAAAATGCAAAAGCAACCGGCCCCAGGCATTTGAGTTCTCTTTTTTACATCCTTTGCGGTCATTTTGATGAAAAAACTAGGGGAGTAGCACCTAAGGCGGGGTAAGGGCAGGCCGTCAAAGTTGGGGGTGTGGGTAGGGGGGGGGGGTGAAATCCCTGAAATTTTAAAGTCGCAATTTTGAAAAATGTATGTATGCATGTTTTAAGACTCAAACTTACAAAACATGTTAGAATCATTATTCCACTTCTTAATTAGCAAAAAATCCGAAAAATATCATTTTTTTAGAGCTCTTATAGCAAAATTTTGATTTTGGTGGCTATTTTTGCCATAATGCAATTTTGCCTGATTTTCAAATACGAAAGTACTTTAAGACGTCATAATTACGTAACGCCTTGGCTGATTTTTATGATCTTAGTATCGTTGGATAGGGAAGGGTCCTACCTATCTATTAATAGCAAATTCAAGTTCATAGATGGTCCCGTTTCAAAATATTAGGGGGTTGCAACAACCCCCCCCCCCCCTTCGGAGAACGTGTTACAAAAAATAGCTCAGGATAACAAGGGTTTAACTTCGTCTTACCACGCCATTTATGTAAATACATAAAATACATTACCGGGGGAGTGTCTTTATTGCAAAATGTTCCCCTTAATACTCCGTTCATTTTTCACCCCAAGAATGACGCAATTAGGCCAATGGATACAATGTTGCACTATGATAGGGGGAGGGCTTCAAAATCCGCTGTAATGCGGCCGCGTCGTCCCCCCCCCCAAAAAAAGTAATAGTATAAAGTCAAAAAATATTAAAAGTCAATATTGAATGGTGAAATACAAATAAATGAGCCAATTTTAAGTTGTCAAATTTCTGTAAAAACTAGCGAGTTTTTTAAAGCGATTCATGCATTTTTTCATTATTCTCACAGAAAATTCTCATCAGCTCAATAAAAGTTCCCAGAAATGTTTATTTTTCTTCTATTCCCTGGATGGGGGATTGCACGTTCGTTTGGGATTCTCAAATTGACACCATGTGTTGCGGCAAATCGAAAGATGAAGTCAATTCTGGGATACAGCCGGCTATAGTTGAAATGAATCAGAGGGTCGGGAGGTCGATTTTAAGATCTGGTATAGTTTTGAATCTTTAAAGTGTATATTTTCATGAAATCAGATTGAGATTTTTTATGAACACATCAAAATCATTCCTGGCTAGAAAATATTCGTTGGACTTTAAGATAAGCAGAAAGCAGATAGGTTTGTCATCACATTTTCAGAAACACATTATGGCATATTAGACTACTATATTTCAATAACCAACAGGTATGTACAAATCCGTACTGTGAATTTGAATAGCTTTGCTAAATTCAACTATTTCACACCTCATTCCTATTTCAGTCTTATTAGTATCTCCCACTTAAGGGTCAATCAAGAAGCCTGCAGATGTAAATAGAATAAGACAAACCTTTTACTGCCTCCGCTGGCCTGCGGATATGTCATCTGCGATAACTTGCATTTGCAAAGTTGCTAATTAAAGGAACTGTCTAACATATTTAAGAACGTTCTCACTGATATGTTGCAGGTAACTTACGCCCGATGCAGCATAGTCACATTGCTGATAGGATAGTTAAGACTACAACACTTTTATTCTTACAAATGGCCTGACAACATGTGATTCCTCGAGGGATGGGGATGACACTGTCATATACATTACATGCTTGTAAACAAAAATGAGTAATTAGGGCCCTTTTCACGATCGGTGTGATATCCAGGTATCTCGAGAGTATGAATTGTATTCCAATATTGGGAACTAGTGTATCAAAATCCCATATCCAATATGCAAATAGGTTAGTCTGCAGTGAATCTCCAAACATGACAAGGGAAAGGAAGGGATATCTATTTATGCCCGTGTATGTGCGAAAAATCCTCAAATCCGGTTTTTTTTCTTAATACTTATTCCGGACTATTTATGAACATATTATGGCCCTATCATAATCATAACCATATTTCCTTACTGAAACATAGATAGTAATAAATATTGTACTTTAAGTGAACCTTACATAGAAATTTGTCATTTGTCATGTGTTTATAACTAAGCTATAATATCTGCACTAAATCGTTCGCTTACCATAACTAATTATTTGGCGATAAAAGTCCTATGCCTGATGCCCGATGCTAAGAAAAACAATGTATTATATTCTTAACGCTATCGACAAATAACCAATGTACTTTACTTGAGAACCCTATTATAAACATCATGGTTTTTTTTTATTATTATCAATAAGGCAATTAAATAGAGAATGATTCATACCCGGCTGTCGTATTTTTTATGGACAAGTGGGTAAGGTTTTGGTCTAATCCTGTTTATATTCAAGTTATACATGTTTATAGCTTTCTGGAGAATTTTAAATTTTTCAAATCGCATGTTTCTGTGGAACTTGAAAGTTATGGAGATTTTTCTAAACAGTGCAAATTTTGCGATTTGTAAATTTGTAATCAGAGAAATTCTGAAACCCTTATAAAGTTAAAACGTAAAATACAATTTAGGGTTTATTGATTGACTGTGATAGATATAAAGGATGTCTTTGAGAATGAAATAACAATTTTG
Source organism: Ophiothrix spiculata (assembly GCA_000969725.1). NCBI lineage: Eukaryota > Metazoa > Echinodermata > Ophiuroidea > Amphilepidida > Ophiotrichidae > Ophiothrix > Ophiothrix spiculata. Next base: position 24,046 of record JXSR01S020491.1, on the reverse strand, counting down.
GTTACGGTTGAACAGCTTTAAAATTACCAGTGTTGTTAATAATATTGTTAGATGTTACGCGCCTAGTGAAAAACCCACCCAGAAACTTTACATTTAACATTGCTAATGACAACGAGAAATTAGTAGTTTGGATGGGTATTATGGGTACCAACCCAGTATTTATAGGACCTGTATTTGTCGACGGAAACCTCAACGCGCCGAAGTATGTTGATATAATCATGAGAACTGTTGTTCCTTCACTCGCTCGCCAATATGGTGTCTTGCTCCATATGTGACTAAGAATATCTCGCTGTTTTGTGTAGGAATAGAGTAATAAGTCTCCAAGGTAATGCTTTTTGTAGATCGTAGGAAATTACAAAACCAAAGAAAGAAGGTTTGAAATTGGTCAAGTTGTATTTATTAAACTTTACAAACATCATCAAGTATTTATTATACCTGCATGATTATTTGTACTAACTTTTATTTGTACTGATCAAAACCACGTTTGCCTAGATTTTCAATTACGTCATCTCACAAAACAAAGAAGCATCGTATTTTGATGAAACCTATGGAAAATGTAAAAGACTTATCACTATTGTAGAAAAGCTGTTGATTTAATGAAAAATTACGATTTAACATTTTTTGAACTTTTTTTGAAACCTGGTATAAATCATTTGTGGACACCCTGTAATAACATCTTGAAAAAATAACATCAATAGACCTTAAAAGTCATAATCCTAATCATAAAAGCTCCGTTTTACCTACAGCCTACGTATTATACTGGCATCTAGATGTCCGTGGTCCAGTTGCACCGCAACCTTTCTTGAATACCCCCTGAATCGAATCGGAGAGGTTAAGGTGTAGAAGATTTTCCTATTTACACAATATAGACCGTAATGTACCCGAGCTAAGTGTTAGGCAAATATTAAAGCAATGCTGCTTATTGTAATTATAAAAGGGCCTACTGGGCCGAGTTAAGAAAATTACACATTGATATATGTATAGAAAGATAAATGTCTCGTGATTACTTTAAACAGTTGATATATTTATTAAAACTTATCCAATCCTTTGTTATAAGCAGACTTGATAACTGTGTTCTGTACGGTCTGTCATTGAAAGACATCAGCAAGTTACAGAGGATCCAAAGCATGGACGCCCGCTTAATTTGTCTCACTAAAAAGCGTGATCACATTACTCCAATCCTTCGTGACCAGCTCCATTGGCTTCCGGTTCAACAGAGAATCCAGTTCAAAATTCACCTCCTCACCTATACAGCATTCCATGGTGTTGCTCCATCATATTTGAAAGATCTCGTCAATGTCTACGTTCCATCACGCACACTGAGGGCAGGCAACGTATGTCCTGAAAGCAACCTGGTCTCTGTTATTCCCCGTACCAAAACCTACGATGACAGGGCCTTTACTGTTGCTGCCCCAGCACTATGGAATGCCCTTCCCATAGCTATTCGCAATTCTCCCAGTGTTGCTCAATTCAAAGCACAGCTGAAAACACACTTGTTTAAAATTTCTTTCTCTGTATAATTTTGTGTTGTCCATGTTCTTGTTGATTGTATTTATTTTATTTCTCTTTATAGTGCATTGAGATTTTTTTTATATTATTATGCGCTCATAAGTGTGTTTATATAATTATTATTATTATTATTAGTGTTATTATTATTATTATTATTATTATTATTGTCATATTTGAAAAAAAAGTATCGTCTCACCTCAAAAAATGGCGGTTATGCCAATCCAAAACCTGCAAACATAATTTAAAGACTTTGTGTACAAGAACTGGAATCTTAGCTTTCATTTGACATCATAGTTTTAACGATTGAATGAGTAACACAAGATGCATGATTTAAAAAAGGAAACGCTCGTCAGTGACCAAACTCACTCGCCTCTTGTCTTGCGTTACTTGTTTGTACAGTTCAAAACGTTAACCCTTGTTATACGGAGCAATTTTCACAAATATAATATACGGAGGGGGGGGGGGGGGCGGTCGTTGTTGTAACCCCCCTCCCTAAATATTTTATACGAGTCTCCCTGACCCCGTATGTGGTACCAATGGAATGGTATCATTCCCCTCTTTCCATTGAACCAATCTTTATGTACCAATAATTAGCAGCGACATATTTTCCTCATTTCACGTTAGCAGAAACACATGTGGGCCAACTCACCTCGAGGGCAAAATCAGATGATATCAATTTTGATTTTATCATTTTATCTGTTAAAGCATTTTCTAAGCTTTGATAAAATGACACCTTACTTGTTGAAATTGATCAAGGTGATCATTTTTTTTTAAACAGAAAATCTACTGGAAATTCTTATTATTTTCTTTATTTTGTGCTAACTATTTTCATCAGTTTCTTGAAAGTGTTCTGTCGCAAAGTCCCCCTTTTTGGGTAGAGTCATCACATATGCATTGATTGATTGACTTTATTAAATGCAGTTGAAATTAATCGGTAATCAAAATAAATGTACATCAATTAATGTCGAAATACCAAATACATATTGGATACTAATTTTTTCGATGAAAATTTTGTCAGTGTTTCAATCAAATCAAGAAAGAAAACACGGTCCTATTTAGTTTTCATTGTCAATATTTGAACAAAACTGTACATCAGTTGCTCCATTTTCAATATTATTAATACTAACATAGGTGGTCGGAGATTCCGAGTAGAAAAACAGAAGATAGTACCAAAGGTGTATATTTGGTTGTGTCGTGTTACATATCAAGGTTCGTGGATATCAAGATCTGGCTTAATTAAGACTATTATTGATATGCTGTGTTTCCGTCAGACCTCCAAACTTTATGGATTTAGGATGTACTAAAAGTTTTCACTGTGCCTTTTTTGGATTTACATGAAAGCAAAGTTTGTATGGGGTGTTAAGTGGATTCCTGGTGGTGTTGAATAAGAAATTGAAGACGATTGAATAAACAAGCCCCAGATGTGACATCTTGAAAAAATAATTGTAATCTGTTCCCGCATAAACTGTGCGCACATATCTGTGGGAACAGATTATAATCTCTGCGCACAGTTTACGTAACCTTTTCCCACAGATTATGTAATCTGTGGGAACAAATTACATTTTTTTTTTCAAGATGAGCCTTCTGGGGCTTCGTAGCTAACAGCAAAGAAAGGGGGGAAATAGCTATGAAGGACACATCAACAGTAACGAAATACATTCTTAAAGCCCTGATGGTAAAAAGTGTGACAAATGTAACTCTTACATACTGTTTGTAATTTGTTTATACACGTCACCTATGATAGGTGCATAAATTCAATTCCACAGAATTGTATTGAGTTGTTTTATTCTAACCTGTTAGTTCAATTCTGATCAATTGACCAAAGTTGCTCAAATCAGCATTCTGAGAAAAAAGGCACTTAAATATTATGTTAAAAAAGGTATTTTTTATTTAATGGGGTCTTATAAAGCCCCTATATTCAAACTTTGACGACCTAAATGACTAAAAAAGAATTTAAAGGTACTTTTTATTAAATGTATGAGATTTGGATAATGAAATAAAGTTTGACTTGATTATTTTTTATTGTGCTTTCTTATATATTCATGCATTCTAATATTTTAAAAAATATTATTTTGAAAATACATAAATCTGCGCGCCCTGTTAAGACTTTTGAAGTGGTAATGGATTTGAATAGCATTTTTTTATCCGCACTTATCAATGATTTACAAATAAGAATAGCGTAAGTTGTTAGTGCATTGGCTACATGAAATTTAATTATTTGCATAACATAGAGTAATTGTTGTAATAATATGAAACTTAAAACAGTTCTTGCAATGTAGATCGTCTTATGTTACATCAATCCTCGGGTTTCACGATACGTAGTTTCATTTAATAAAGTTTTTCGGTTTTAGGTGTCTGTTATAAAATCACTATCATGATGAAAATGAGAATATGAGGAAACATATTAGGGTTGAAAGGAATCATGTGTTAATCTTCAAAAGGAATCTTAACATTGACACTTATAATTTCATATGGGAAACCAAATGATTTTTCAAACTATTATTACCTTATCGGTTAGGCAACCAACGATTCAGCTTCTTTGCTATGTAAGTGATGTTTTAATGAGGCTATTTTTACCGAAACAAAGACGACAGAATATACAATATAGAAATTTGTTTTCATAACTTTAAGTAATTGATTTTAAAAATAGGTAGTTACGCAGGGAAGTAATATTGTATATGGATGTGTATAGCATAATTCTGCAATATTTAAACGAAGTTTTTGATCATAAACACTTTTGATTCACTTAAAAAAAATCTAATTATAAGAAAGGCTAACGTTCAAAATTTCACTATTCTGACTTAATCTTTGACTTCTAAGACGGGAGAGTGTTCAAAATAACTGATACACTGAAATGCCCCCTTTTGCTCAACACCTTTTTGTCATTTATGGCAACATTCCAATTACTTTGCATGACCTGATTTCGTTGAAATGTGGGTAGGTTAAAATACAGTAATCATCAATGGAATACGTATGTCAGCCAGTTCTCGGGTACGAGAGTATGTTATTTTTAATGCATAGAAAATCGGCACAGACCATCGTTTCGACGATGCTCATGAATATTCATGAATTTGAGACAGGGTGACACACATTTAAAAAGGCCCATAAACTCATCGAAATAGATCATAATTCAAAACAATGTTGCATATAGATGTATAAATATTGTAATAACATCCTGAAATATATGTGAACATTTATGTAATTTCTACGTTAATTTTTTTCAGTTGAAATATCCTCACTCTGTCCGCTTACTCTGTGGTCTAACGGGCGAGCTTTTCGCTTTTGGTGCGGAATGTCCCAGTTTCGTATCCCGCTGGCAAAGTATTATTTCTTCCATCGTATTAGATTGATTTTCCTTTAATAAATTACTATAATAAAGAAATTGCGTTTGATAAGCATGATGAAAGCTGCATTTAATCGTTTCCGTATCAGTGCAGTTAATGCCACCAGTCAATCTGGTTACCACGTGCATGTTAAATGACGTCATATTTGCATATATAGTCCCAGACCTTCGAAACGTGTGACTTGTTGTTTACAATATTCGTTATGTTGACGAAAAGGTTTGTCAAATACAATAATGTGACTAGAGACAGTGCTTAGGAAGTCTCCTTCTTCTTTTTCTTCTGCTTTTACTACTTCTTTTTCTTGTTCTATTTCTTCTTCTTTTGCAATAATACGTCACTCAAGCAAATCGGATGTTTTCTTTTTTGACGCAATATGTTGACAAAAAGTATTGACAAATAGAATAATGTGACTAGAGATGGTGTTTTGGAAGTGTTCTTCTTCCTCTTTTTCTTCATCTTCTTCTTCTTCCTTCTTCTTCTACTTTTTCTTCTTCTTCTTCTTTCTCCTCCTCCTTCTTCTTCTTCTTCTTCTTTTGAAATAATAAGTCACACATGCAAATCTGATGTTTTCTTTTTGACGCAATATGTTGACGAAAAGTATTGACAAATAAAATAATGTGACCAAGATTAATGAATTATGCATTTACCATTACTCAGATTTAGACATGGTTGCGTTTTGCAATTATGTGGCATTTCTTTTAAAAGATTATATAGACGTATTTCCTCCGGCATTTTATGACATTTCTAAAACTGATCAAACAGCGAGTTGCGTTTCCCTATATCAAATATTCATTGCAATGGCACTTTTTAGTACATTAACCAGAATGACTTATTGGTGGAATATACAGCAGTACCCTCACGAGACTAACGAAGAAATACGTATATTATTTTATTCTACGTTCTTTAAAGTTAAAAACATTAAAAAGAAACACTGCGTAATATGGACTTAAGCTGATGTAAATAGTTGTGATTCCTAATATGACGTGGTAAACGCAAAATGTTTATATTATACATTTGGGTATTAAAAACACGCAACAGAGTTGTTCATCGTGATTCAACAACAATGCATCCATGCGTCTGCGAATTATTATCGCGCGAGGATGGCTTTAGCCATCCGAGCGTAATAAAAATACGCCGAAGCATCGGATGCAGAGTTGCTAATTCGCGATAAACAAATCTGTGGCGTGTTTGAATACCTTTCAACAACGAAAATCTTCCTGAAAACGTATGAATTACATTCTAAATGTTTTCAATTTAACAGGTAGGCCTACTCATCTTCATAAAAATATTTAGCATATCTGAGTGTTGAAGTGCTAATTTGTGAATGTTTGCTGCTTTGACGTTATCATTTTCCCATGCACCGGGCTTTTTCGCGTACTATAAGTACCTGACGCGCAATGACCAGTGCGACGACTTTTGTGTATTACGTAAACGCACTTTGTAAACGCCGTGCCGTGCGTGACGCGCTAATTTGAATATTAACTGTGGATTCATCACGAATAAACAACGGTACGCTCCTGTACTAAAAGATACAGTGAGTTGTTGAAAAGACGTTTAAAAGCACGTAACAATCTAATCATGAGAGCACTTTCGGATTTCTTAACTTGAAATATTTCTATTTTTAAAAGGTTGTTTCCCCTATATTGCTTTCTTAAAGGAAATGAACTATATTCTTCCTGCTACTTTTCTACCTGAATATTTTTACATTAATCGATAGAACATATTTACAGGGTGTCCCATCAAACATTGTGCATGCAAATGGCTGTGATTTTCTCCGAATTTTAATACATCAGCTTCTACAAAATTAAATCATTCTCAAGTCCATATTTCTGTTCACCATCATGGAAAATATCAAGAAAATCCATCGTGGCAAACCAGAGATATCGTTGATTTTGTCAGCTTGTATCATTTTCTTCTTGCGCAACTGTAATCCTGTGATAAAGCGTGTGATCGAAGGGCGTGCATAAGACAATTGCATGTATCTCTTCAATTTGTTTAATGCAATCATGTGAAAAACAAAATTATTTACTTAGTTAGACTGAGTCTTCAGTTTTCAAAAGGAGAAAAACAAATCATCTTAACACAGTGCAATCAGATCATTGAAAAAATGTCTTAACCAGCAACTTCATTGTCTCATTAATTTCATTGACTTCAAAGCAGTATCTGATTCTGTACACAGAAAGATATTACATTTGTATGGCATCCCTTCCAAATTTATCAACATCATCAGGTGCTCCTATCGTAATACAACCTGTGCAGTAAGAAGTGAGGGATCCCTGCAAGTATGGTTCAAGATCACCATAGTAGTGAGACAATGTGATTTTTGGTCTACTCCTTTTTTTGGAATTGCAATATACTTTGTGAAGAAAACAACAGTAGATGCACAAGGTATAGGAGAAGCTACCATTATCCTCTGGGAACGTTACCTGATCTAGATTATTCAGATGATATTGCTTTACTTGAAGAGCCAGAGCAAAACTGCAGGAAAGCTGACATTGGTAATGACTTTAAAAAAGACCGTACTTATGCCAATTTGAAGACCCTTCTCTCACAATCCAACGTTTCATTAGGTTAGGAGGGCAACTTCGAAGTGGTTGAGCAATTTAAGTACCTAGGAGCTTTCTGCACTGTAACAATTGCTAAGGAGCTCAATCATTGTATTTGCAGAGCAGCAAGTGCCTTCAGTGAGGTGGATAAGGTCTGGAAACATACTCGAAAGAAAGCTTTAAGCGAGAAAGTGAGGCAGGCCAAGGACAAGCTGGAAGGATGTCATTAACAGAGATCTATCCCTATTGTATCCTGGCTGATTCCTAGCTTCTAGGTCAGGCAGTAAATGCAGGAATGCGTGATGCTGCTTGGTAGGTAGGTACACTAGCGGTTTAAAGTATTTCCGCGCAGACACTTTATTCAGCCATACCTCACAAGGCGTTTATAAGGAAACTATCTGGAAACTTATGTTGCTTTTGGTCAGATCTGATACATAATCTAGTTAAGTGTGAAAATGAGCTCCGAATGAAATCAACCCTCTCACGTACGGGTAGGGGGCAACAACACAAATGGGTCAAAAAACGTGATTTTTAGGTCAAATTTGATTTGACAACACCTGGGTCAAGGTCACTTTACCGCTCAAGTTGAGTGGTCATATGGAATGTGTATATGTAATAGAGTGACAAGCAGGCTATTATATGTTCTGGTCACGCTTGACTTCGTCAATATATTGCTTGGAAGCTAACGAAAAAATGATCCTTCAACGCCTCCCAGTTTGCAAAAATGGGGCTATGGTAAAAGTGGAATGGTCCCTGGCGGTATATGACATTTTAAAAGGTTTTAAGAGGTTTTCAATCTGTCATATACCCAGCACTGCATATACCGTCACAAAACACTCCGCATTCATCACAGCCCTATTTGTGTAAACTGGTGGAGCCTTGAAGGATCATTTTTCGTTTGCTTCCAAACATTATCTTGGCAAAGTCAAGCATGAATATACACATTCCATATGACCACTCAACTTGAGCGGTGAAGTGACCTTGACCCAGGTGTTGTCAAATCAATAAGTTATGGGGGATGCTTTAGATACACACTCTCAGTGCAACCTGATTTACTACATGAAGTAGCGCATTGGGTCCTTATCGCAAATAATGGGTGCATTATAGAGAGATTGAATCCTATATAAGTGTGACATACTGATCAATCTGATATGATTAACGACAAAGAAAGTTGAACAAGAATAAATATTGAAACCTAGGAATGTTTGCTGCAAGGTATATACTAGCAGACATTAGGTAATTGGACAAAGTAGAGAACATTTTGAAGACACGCCGTGAGAAGGTAATCCGAATCCAGAACAACCTTGTCTTGCTTGAAGGGTTGTGCCGTTGAGGAAACATTTTTATAAATCTGTTTAAATAAATAATTTTTACTTTTGAACTACAAAAGTAAAAATTATACACCAGAGGGTAGAATTTACTGTAAAGTGAGGTCTGTATGCACAACACAGGACTAAAGTTAGTCCTGGACTAAGTTAAATTTAAATTTTGGGAAAAAAAAACTTTGAAAGAAATCTAGCAATAATTTACGATTCTGTTTTAAGTATCAGAGTGAATATTTTACTGTATGATTCATTTGTCTGTTTTAGGACATTGCAATTATTTTTAGAACCAATAAATGGTTTAGTCGGGGACTAAAGTCCCGAACTAAACTATTCTTATTTTTCTAATGTCAATATTCCAAAACAAACAGTTGGTGAAATTATAGAAAAGTCATCATAGATCGTTAAGCAATGACATAAATTATCACATATTCAAAAAGATGTATGATTTTTCATGGAATCAAATTCCACTAAGTCCGGAACCATTTTAGTCTTGTTTTGTGTATACGGACCTAAGTGTCTAACAGCAAATTGCGGTTAAATGTGCTCGCTCTAAATGATACGAATACTGGAACTGATATCTTATATATAGGATATATAGGATTCAAACGTCAATCATTGTTTCTGTTTAGATATCTACACTGTGTCGTAAAACTTCAAACTATGTTTTTCTGGGTCATTTTCTTATACTGGAATAATGCAAAACACACTTTCTAGGAATCCCATTTGAGAAAAAAACAACCTAAAAACTAGTTTACAACAACGTGACCATTTATTGTATTAATAAAAGAGATATCTTAATTATGGGTATTGCCTTATTTGTCAGGCATCGGAGATGGTTTCAATAAACAGTCTCAATGAATCCATGATGTATCTGTAGTAGCCCATTGCGCTTGTATCACAAAAAATGAGTGCATTATAGTGAGATTACCTCCTAAAAAGTATGACATATTGAGAAAAACATTTAACAATTTATAATGTAAGTAAGAGTTAAAACTGCAGTTATGACTTACGACAGAGAAAGTTAAACAAGAATACATATTGAACTCTATTAATGTTTGCTTTGGGGTTTACACTGGCAGGCATTAGGTAATAGGTTTTCTAAGACAAAATAGAGAAAAACTTAAAGACATGCTGTAAGAAGGCAATCCAAATCCAAAACAACATCATCTTGCTCAAAGGGATGTGCCGTTGTGGAAGGAAAGTATTTTGGAAAATGGGACGGGACTTTTATTATACCGTCGAAATTAACTGTAAAAGTGTCTAACAACGACATCTGTAGCTGTATTACGACATGATAAGAAACGTACTTTTATCTTAAGTTAATTACTTTATTATGTATTGTTTTATTTTAGGAATGGATAAGTGACTCTGTTAAAAAAAATATAATGCCTCAGCGAATGAGTATGACGAGAGTATTTCGTTTTTAAATTATATTTAATGACATTTCAGATATACATTAATGTTGAAAATGTATGACTTGTTGGCAATTTTAATACGTTGTTTAGATGAAGTATTTGTTTACACATGTAGTCGTCTTAAGGCTATGCAATGTGGCTTTTCTTCTTCTCTTTAATTTTGATATCGTATTACTGGAATTAACATTCTTGCTAAGTCAAGTAAAACAAACCGTGTATTCAAATCCTTTTTTAACATATTAAAATGAGATTTGATTTTATCATAATACTGAATAATCGATTGCGATTGAGGTGTAATGCAATTGCAATCTTATATCCGGGAATTTAACGTCAATCATTTGTTTCTTTAAAGACTGGGCTATGGGTTATAAAGCTTCAACATGTTAATTGTGACTGAAAATATATTTTTCCTACATTGGGTTAATCCGATAACCATTTGAAAAAGTACTTTCTATGAATCTCATTTGGGGATAAAAAGACTGAAATCATTCAAAACTAGTTTACAACGACGTGACATGTTTAACCACGGTTAAATTGTACCAATAAAACAGATATCGTAATTCTATAGGTTTATTGCAAGTTTGTTATCTACGCATTTGCTTGACAGAATGACGGATACATACGCATTCAGGGGACTAAGCAATAATTCATTACTGATACGCAAGGCATCGTTAATGTTTTGATGTTTATAGGAAAATGTTCAAGTTGAACTCATTTTTTCGCGAGAAAGGATTAATCAATTAATACAAGATTAAAACTATATCAATCTTTATAAAATGCAATATGATAGGTTTAACACTGTCAAATCATGTTTTTTCTCCTATGATTCAGCGTTACAGTCGTGCTTCAGTGCACTTTTGCATTGTAGTCTATTGGAAATTGCTGTTGGATCACATTACTGACTGCCATGTAAAATATATGGCGAGTTTATTACCATCAGTTATCGCAATTGATTTTTATACATAGATTTCTTGAAACAAATTGAAGTCCATTCTTTTTTCTTTCTGTGTCTCATTCTGTTAAAAGAAGAGACATAAAAAAACCTGGTAATCTTAATTTTACTTGGGGTGGTCAGCACACTTATAGATAGATATGGAAGATAGCCTTGCCACTGGTGGAATGGACACACCGTAGCACAGGATGAAAATCACAATCAGATAAACTATCGAAGGCTGTAACCCCATACTGTCGGTACATAATGTTATTGACATAAAATCAGAACTTAAGGCTAAGGCACACAAAGCAAAAAAAAACAGTTATTATAAAAACAAAGGACTATTCGCTGACAAAGTTAAAACGTCATATCATGGTTACTGGTTCACGCTTTATCCACGCTCAGTTGGCTAACTATTGAGTATGTGTTGTGATCATTTTAATCGTGGTTCAAATTGCAATAAGCATGAACCAGTCACTTGATAACTTTTTTTTATGATGTTACACTTTGTCAGCAAATTGATGCCTCCAGGTTGAAAATGTTACTAAACAATTATCACGTATTTTTAAGAGGCACGAGTTTTCAACCGCAATGAAGCCGTACCAGGACCCTGACACTTTATCCCCATATACTTCATAGCTCATTTGATTGATATTTCTCAACGGTCGCTGGTTAACGTTTCTTCGCCGATCACGTGATCAGTGGCTCCGATTAACGAGAACACATAAAGAATAATCCTTCTCATATATCGATACATCCTGATATCGTCCTTGGTGTGTGTTACACGTAATTGGGTACAAGGTGTGCAGCATTCTTCATCGTGTGTTCTCGTTTTTGTCCACATATTACATTACACGTTACGTCAAGTAAAACAAACTGTGTATTCAAATCATTTTTAACATATTAAAATGCGATTTTATTTTATCATAATAATCGATTGAGGTGTAATGCTATCGCAATCTTATATCCGGGATTTTAACGTCAATCATTTTTTTCTTTAAAATATAAACACTTGGTTGAAAAGCTTCAAACTGTTAATTGTTGCTGAATATAATATTTTTCTTACATTGCATTAATCCGATAACCCTCCGAAAAAGTACTTTCTTATTTGGAGATAAAAAGACAAAAATCATTCAAAACTATAGTTTACAACGACGTGACAAGTTTAACAACGGTTAAATTGTACCAATAAAACAGATATCTTAATTCTATAGGGTTATTGCAAGTTTGTTATCTATGCATTTTTTTCTGCTCAGCTTGACCTAATATGTAATCCTTATTGAATTTGGTCACTGTCTTGTGTTATTTATGTTTCTCGTGTAACTTTTTTTGTGTGTAGTTTGGTTGTATAGGTCATAGTCGCTTCAGGACTCTTTGGCCTTCTGATTATGTCCACAATATCATGTTTTTATCTTATGTGTTTGATTTGTAATGTATTTATGATATTGAAAATAAATCTGAATCTGAATCTGAATCTGAATCTGAATCTGAATCTACATTTGTTTGTCAGAATGAAGGATACATACGCATTCAGGGGACTAAGCAATGTTTCGTTACTAATACGCAAGGCATCGTTAATGTTTTGATGTTTATAGGAAAATGTTCAAGTCGAACTCATTTTTTTGCTAGAAAGAATAAATATTTATAAATGCAATATGATATGTTTGGCACTGTCACACGTTACACGTTATATAATTGGGGTAATGTTTTGAGCTCAGTGTCATCTCTGTTACTCTGTGGCCGTAACTTCAGGGTTATATTTATTCATCTTAAAGATAAGAGAGATCTAAACAGTCGGCCAATACAATTTATGAGATCCCCTGCAACGAGATTTTCTTGCAACCCAGTTTGCAGCAAAAAATTAGAACTTTAATATTTACACAGCACATCATGTTTTCTGTAACTAGTCCTTATGTCTTCTAAGGATCTTTATAATTGATAAATGTTGGCATACACATTGTCTGACGTTATATGTTGAAATTCGGTAAGTTATGTAGATATTACACCTACTACTGAATTTGAAAGAGCGTGTGACAAGTGAGACAAGCAGCTGTAAAACTATGTCAGCAGCTTGTCATCTAGCTAATACTTATTTTAAATCTCACACATAATATAAAGCATTCCATCAAAATCACGTTATATTATATTATATCACGTATTATTTATACGAGTTAACCTTAAATATTACTTAGATTTACAAATCTTAAAGATTGAGAGTAACATTTTAGAGGACAGCCATTATATATGTAAATATAGTATAAGATTTTTCACTTCTTTGGTTCGTTCTCTATCTTACTATTTCCATTTAAATTTTAATTGATTGTCTATTGCTTTAATATACTGATTGATCAATGAGATATTTTGTAAAGGTTGCCTTGATAACTTTATTGATGAAACATACCGTAGCACAATAAGCTTCTCATCTCGATGTTACATTTGTGACGCGTTACATCAAAAGGTACAAGTTGTCGGCAAGGCCGATTTTGAGCTACGGCCGTCTGAAGTTGAAAATGAGTGAAAAATGGTCGGGAGGTCGATCTTTAGATATCGTAAAAAATGAGGTCCTTGAAGTATATATTTTCAATGAATTAACTTTGTTTTTGAAAAAATACATTCTAAATGTGAAAAAAATGTGTTGTTTGTGACCAAGTCAGATCCAGTTTTTGCTGAAAATATCCATGGGACCGTCACTTGAGTACCAAATATGACCAATTTGCACGGCAAATATCAGCGTATTCCGATTATTCTCCCTGGCAAATTTGATATCGCCGTCCTTGTTGCAGTCTATATAGTATATGTGCCAAATTTGGTGTCAATCGGGCAAGTAAAAGTGCTGGTTGCTATGGAGTTTTGAATGGTTCCTTTGAAAACCAGCAATATCTTGAGTTTAAAATGTTCATGATTTTCAAATGCGTTTTTCTCAGAAGTGTGATTTTTAAATCCGTCTATGTTGTCATTCTTTGATTTGTCACCGAATGGCCGATGCCTTTAATTTTGGTATCATTTTTAAAGCTGATTAAATAGGCTTCCCAGTGATACCAAAAACTCAATTTTGATTTTCGGACCCAACATGTACCTTTTGATGTAACGCGTCATATTTCAGATATGTTTTCTCACTAAAGCTATTCATGACAGCCTGTACAAATAGTATCCTATTGTAAGCAAGGTATGATGGGGAGGTCCTGATACCTTCTGTTTTCGGTAGAATGGTCAAACCAATTTGTTTTTGAGCAATGGTGAGATAACAAGACATTTCAGGTCGAAATTTGAAACAAAAAATATTTGCATGCCCTGAGGCTGGGACTTTGAATGACTCTTCTTAATCAAATAAAGAGGGGGATCATAGTGATATTAAGAACTGTTATACACTCTTATAGTGAAGTTCACTCTCAAGAAAGAGTGATAGTAATTCACTATAGGAAAGAGTGAACCGTTTATTATTATGAATATTTCACTCTAAATGATCTGGGAGGGATAAGAATAAATCTTCAAAAGAATGAAAGTTCACTCGTTTTTTTGTGCAAATATTTATCGGTGAGTAGATGATAGACAATAAAGTTGTCGGTGTAAGATTTAATTAATACATTTGCCAATGTATTAAGTAAGCTTACACCGACAAGTTCCATCGATCCAGTTTTTGCATGATTAGCGTCACTGTTGGGTATTTATTGTCTGGCATCTACTCACCGATAAATAGTTGCACAATTTCCTCTGAAATTCCTTTGTCTGTCACTCCTCCACAGTCTCCAACTCAACCACCGCCATGTTGAACAGTGAGCGCTGACGATTTTTCGTAGTTAGAACAGCGCGAGTATCCGCGTTCCTGATTGGCTAGAACTTTACTCCGTAAAAGAGTGGTGTTTTGGAGCCACTCTCCTGCGAGTGAACGTCATTCTGGTACAAGAGTGAATTACCGCAAAGTATTTTCACTCTTAGAGTCTTAAAGAGCTAAAACGCACTGGACTAGAGTTAAAACAAATTCACTCAAAATGTCGAGTGATTTTTCACTCTTTCGCAATTAGAGTGTAGCGTTTTTTTCAGCGACATTTTCTAAAAACATGCAATATCATCTGATTAACTCCACCATTGTTTTAAGACGTCATTAAGACGTTACTTCCCTTAACTTTATATCTTATGATAAAAACAATTTCACAGGGGGCTCGAGCTTCGACATAGATACTTTTGGGGATTGCATACACCCCTATCAGACGAAAATGTTTTTACAGCTTTGGTTTTGCCAGGTATTTAGTTAATGTTTCACAATTTACTTTCAAGGTAGGTTAATTTCATTTCGTGGCACTAAATTACCTAATGAATTAAATTGTCACACTTATCATTTACCACATGATACTAGAATCAAAAACTTGTTAAGATACAAAAACTGTCAAATTCATTTATGAACTAAATAAAATCGTGCAATTACTACGTCATCACATCTTCATCATATACTTTCTGTCATCATCACATCAAATAACATTATGCAAATAGGGAGAAAGCAAAATGTCATATAGGAGACATGACGACCTGACTTCTAATAAGATGTTTGAAAGATGATAAATGTCAGCAAACTACTTATAATGACATAACATCTGTCAAATTCATCTATGAACTGGATTAAAACGTGCAACTTATATTTTAATTTTTCTTGGTTTGACTTCATGAAATAATATTTTTCTTATGTAATGAAACTCGATAGCATGTGATTTGTGCAATATTTGTTTATCTTCAGAATCATGTTCGTTGTGCTTGTTTTCAGATGGGAATCATACAACCAGTGGGACACAAAGTAAGCGGAACATATGATTTGGTGCACTTATGAAGGTCAAGAAATCTGTAATATGTGGAATTTTTTTTAGTCATGTAATGTCAAAGACTGCCGCTGTCAATATATTCAATTTGAATCCATTAAAAGTTTCTGGGAATCGTTTTCAAAAAATTGAACATGATATTATCATTGACCCTGATCAATCTTAGTGCAACTTGTACAGAACGTTTATAATTTTTTTAATTAAAAAACGTTAAATTTAACATTTCCAGGTAATATGTATTGCACAAATTTTACATATAGTTAGAAGTATACCTTTAGATGCGATTTCTATTAAAAACGAAAGTACATTTTTCTAACACATGTTTCACTTCAGTTGCTGTTTTTTGAAAATCATCAAATGCTACTTCCATCTTATTTTGCCAGTACCAATCATAATATGCATTACTTTTTACATCAATTAATGGTGTGACGACTGTATGTGTCAATCATTTTTCCAAACTTGTATTGATGTCAGATCAAGAGTAAGTGGATTTTCATGTGATGTATGACCACCAAATATTGACAGTTTTTTGTATCAATGTTTTTGTGTTTTCTCAAATACTTACCACTTCCCTATTAGTCCAGTTAAATTGCATCTAATGGTCAAAATAATGAGAACAGAAATGAAACTTCCACTATGCATTTTCTGAAGGTGTCAGAATTAATATACAAAAAAGTTTACCAAAATCTACCCTTGGGAATTATTGGAAAAGTCAATTTTTCAAAATGGCCGCCAAATGCACCTAAAATATGCCTTAACCATTCTTGAAACAATGTATTTGTCAAAAACACACATGCACATTTGCAATAATTTAGTAAATATTATAGCTGTGATCATATGATCATGCTTACATTATTCACTTCTGGTATATTTTACAAAATGGCCACCAAAATGGCTGCAAAAAGCAACTATTGTTACAGTATGTAATTTGTCAATATAATCTACAGCAAAATATACAGCGTGTCTACTTAATGCATCTTAAATAGATCCTCACTGTATTTTACTGTTTGTATAGATACTTTGTCATGATTCAAAATGGCTGCCAATCATCCAGTCTTTCATTTTAATTATTAAAAGCGGGATTAAACGGTATTATAGGCCCTATTGTGATTTTAAGACGTGTTATTAATTGAGTTTAAGTAGAATTAGGTCTGTTTCATCTTTCAAAGCCATCCTTCATCGATATTTTGAAATAAAATCAGGTTTCATTGCTCTATATATGACGTTATATTGGCGGTCATTTTGAATTTTTAAGGGCGCCATTTTGAATTTGGAACACATAACAACAAAATTTAAGGATGAGTTAGTCTGTTAGTAACCTGGTACCCGGAAAAGCTGTCTCTAATTGATCAGTTTGAAAAAAAATGGTTTTCAATTCTGTTTTAACGCCTCTCTAAATCATTTTTCAACGACAAAATTGTACTTCATTTGTCATTGTGGAACTTATTATGGGCGTTACTTTGGATTTGAAACATGATAGCAACAGAAAGTTAGGAGGGGTTGATCTGCCGGAACCTTCAAAGCCAGTTTACGTTAATTCTTTTTAAACAAATAAGGTTTTGATGTGCCATTAAACCCATTTTGAGCCTCCAAAATATAATCTGGCGGCAATTTTGGACGTTTTATGGGGTCCATATTGGATTTGAATCATGTTAGCAATATAATTTATGAACAAGTGGATCTTGTTGGTACCTTCATAACCATTATCTATCTTGAAATTTGAAGAAAAAAAAAGATTTTTAATTCTGTTTAAGGCCAGCTTAGCACAATATTGGGCGATTTTGGTGGTCATTTTGGGCCTTATAATGGGTGGCATATTGGATTTGAAACAGGTTTTGAAGAGATTCGTCTGTTGGTACCCTCAACGCCATTTTCC
>JXSR01S020490.1:0-22907 GCA_000969725.1 Ophiothrix spiculata | reverse complement strand
CTTTAAAATGACACTTTCCTTGTTAAAATTGATCAAGGCGATCAAATTTTACAACAGAAAATCTGCTGGAAATTCTTATTATTTTCTTTATTTTTGCTACCTATTTTCATCAGTTTCTCGAAATGTGTTCTGTCGCAAGGTCCCCTTTTCGGGGTGAGTCATCACATATGTGTCTAGAAAATTAAACACTTCCTTGCACTAAGTTTCTAAACACTGTTTATAAGCTAAACATTAACATAATGGTACTTGATGATGGGAATAGGGCATAATAAGTGTTTAGAAATTACACTTATTTGCACCAAGGTTCTAAACACTGTTTATAAGTTAATCAATATTAGCTTAATGGTACTTGATGATTAGGAACAGGACTTACGTGTTTAGAAATTAAACACTTCCTAGCGTTAAGTTTCTAATCGCTGTATACATGCTAAACATTACTAGCATAATGGTACTTGATGATAAGGAACATGGGCCGTGTTTAGAAATTAAACACTTCCTAGCGTTAAGTTCCTAAACGCTGTTTACATGCTAAACACTATTAGCATAATGGTACTTGATGATTAGAAATAGGACATATGTGTTTAGAAAACAAACACTTCCTTGCACAAAGTTTCTAAACACTGTTTATTAGCTATACATTAGCATAATAGTACCTGATTAGGAATAGGGCATGTGTTTATAAATTAAATGCGCCCTAACACTGTTTATTAGCTAAACATTATTAGTATAATGGTACTTAATGAGTAGGAATAGCTTGTCCTAAGTTTCTAAACACTGTTTATAAGCTAAATGTTATTACCATAATCATACTTGATTATAGGGATAGGGCATGTGCTTAGAAAATTAAAACTTCCTTGCACTAAGTTTCTAAATACTGTTTATTAGCTAAACATTATTAATATAATGGTACTTGATGATTTGAAATAGGGCATATGTGTTTAGAAATTAAACACTTCCTAGCACTAAGTTTCTAAACACTGTTTAAAAGCTTAATATTAGCATAATGGGACTTGATGATTAGTAATAGAGCGTGTGTTTAGAAATTAAACAATTGGGAACAGGACATATATGGTTAGAAATTAAAAACTATTAATTTTAAATCAGATACTAGTAGCTAGCGATCATAAATGAAATTAAGGGCACAGTTACCCCCTCATTTTCTGAAATATGTTATGCTTTGTTAAGTCAGCACCTGATAAGTATATCTATATAAAAGTATGCAATTCTAGATGTGGATTTTCATGAAGATAATGGTTAGGTCAGTTTTGGACCAAAATGTAAATGTCCAAATGCCCTTGTTCTTGGACCACTATATTTGTAAATAACTTAACTAAATTTTGAATAAAAGTTGGACCTCTTATGCTTTTCAGAATCTAGACACATGTCTAGGAAAGCATTTATCAAATTTTTGATTTACTTCTGAAATATTGCCAAAAATTAAAATAGGACAAAAAAATCATTTTGGGCCAATCAAAGAAATGCGTTCCTAGATTCTAAAGAGCATAAGAGGTGCAACATTTGTTTTTTGTAGCTAGGTTGTCTACAAATATAGTGGTCCAAGAACAAGTGTTTTTGGTCCAAAACTGACCTAACTATTATCTTCTACTTGAAAATCCACATCTAGAAATGTATACTTATATATGGATTTAATTATCGGTTGCTGAGTAACATACAGTCCTAGCAGAAACACTGGGGTACATAAACTGCCCCTAGCATTTCTGAAAGAACAACTAAAATTTTTATTCATGAACTTTTTGAAATAAAGAAACAAATATGTTGAAAGGATTTCTCCCTCTATAAGAGTTACTTTTGGGTTAAAATTCAAAGCATTTGAGTAAAAACTACAGAATCATCTTGTTTTGTAATGAAATAGGGCACTGTATGGGGCAAAACTTTTACCGGATTTCCCCAGTTTTCTCCCCAATATCCTACATTACACTTAGTTTTGTCTTGTGTCCCTGCTAAGGCAGTATGGCGTGACGTTGGTGCAGGAGCCGGGAAAACTGTCACTACAGGATTTTTAAAATGTGTTCAGAAGAGAGAGGGGAGCGTGGCCGAGCGGTTAGAGCACGGGTCTCGTAATACAGAGGTTGCGGGTTCGAGCCCCGGGCCAGGCGGTTTACGTCTCCTTGTTTCCTTGGGCAAGAAACTTTACTCTAATTGCTCCGTGGTTCGGATAGTCACGTTAACCCGTTGGTCCCCTGTGCGAATGCTCCTTCTTGGGGCGCTGCATACAGTGTATACCTGGTGAGGCTACTTTCTTTTCCTTCATCAAAACAATTATCAGCCCCAGCACATGATTTTGGAGCAAGCACCTTAACTTGGTCAAAATTGGTCGCATTGGCGCAAGCTCAAAAACATTAGAGTTCGTAAGGGGTGTGGGGGGGGGGGGGGGGGGAAGGGGCAAGCTTCCACAACCCATCTCACTATCCCATTGATTAGGGCACTGTAAATATTAATGAAAGAAATTCAAACACAGAATACAGAACTGTAACAGATATTGTTCCATTTGGATTTTTAATATTATTTTCATGGAAATCGTTTTTAGTAATATCTATAATAAATGTCATTATATAGCGACTTTTATATAAGAGACAGCAGTAGCTTAGACAACACAAAGCATTAAATTACCATTTACATACAAAATGGCAGCTAATAAATCATTTGGATAAGAAAAACTGGCTTCTTATTCAAACTCTTCGACAAGAAAAGTCCTGCTCTTAGTACATTCATAGCATGCTGTTGAGATGTGTGATATGCTCAAACACATTAATATGCAGTCCAATCATTAAAATTATCTCTCTGAAGGGCTCAAAATTAACAAGGGCGTGGGGTGTGTTTCCACAACCTTTTTCTGGCCAGTGGACTGGTTATATGGGTTCTTTCTTTACATAAATTGCTAAAAATAACTCTAGCTTAGCTTAATGTATATAGCATGTAAAGTATTTTGAACCATGTCATTTAATAACTTCAATCAGGACTACATTTTGCACATACATGTACATAACATTTTTTCTCGGACAGCTATTAGCAAGGACTAGAAACATAGTAGGCACCTCCAAAGTGTCAACAAAAACATACATTAACAAAGCCCTGTTATGAAACAAACTTGTGACCACAGGTCTTGTAATATTTAACAAAACATTGTTTGAAACTGAAATACATGTTATATGAACACTGAGTGTTTGTGATCATAATCTTATGCTGTGCAACATTTTAAAGTTGAGAAAAACTGTACATGAGATTAATGGTTTGATGTTAACTTCAAAAACCACAAAGAAAATTAAGAATAAAGTGTTTTGCCAAGAACTCGAGGAAAATGGGCTTTCAATCAACATTTCTCTATGCATTGGGATTATTTCAGAAAGTGTTACATGTCGTGATTTAAGAAACTAACATTGATGACTTGTGAATATCTGTAAAAGCATTGGTCTTTGAATATTCTTTTTGGGTCAAAATACGATTGAGAAGGAATATACATCAAAATTAGTGAGCTAATCTCGGCACTTATTGTTCAATTGGCAGTAAAATGCTTGGCAGTTAGGGTGACTATAAAAGTAAGGGCGTGTTCACACATAATAGTCATGACCGGCTCTAGAGTAAGACAACTTCGCAGTTGCCTTCACACTAGGACACAAATTGCGCGTTAAAACTAGTAGCGTCTCACTTTTGGTCAAGAGCGAGACACTGTCTATAATTGCGTTCACACTGGGAATTTGGTCATAAGCGGCTCATGAACAACAATATAGTCATGATCAAATTCTACTGTGTGAACACGCCCTAACACACACACAATGCACTGGTTTGTTTACCCTATAAATGTATTGAGAGATGTCAGACGCGGGCATCATATCACCAGCATGGGATCAAATTGATCAAATTAGTCAGATTTTTGCCGATGATCATTGCCTCTTGTTGTAATGCATGAAAAATGAAAATATGTACCCATCTTTGCGTTCAGTTTTGTGAACCGTTTGCGCAAAGTAGTATTTAGGCAATTTACCTCCACTCCCAACCAAATCTCTACACAAAGTTGGTTTGGCCAATTTTAGTGGGCCAGAACATCCTCAATTTGAGTTCCACGCTTGGCAATGCCATTACCCTTTACAGTATGTCCGATTTCTCCCTGCTATATCTAAGGTAAATACACCCACAGTCAATTGTAGATGTTAGGTTTTGGTTTGATAGTCGCCCTCGGCAGTTAAGTTTTCCTATATTGGTTAAAAAGCAAATAAAATTCCACTGCTTAATCTGACCTAACTTTAGGTAATAATTATGTTCCATCAAATAAGTCTTTAAATCCCTGGGCAAAAAGATGCAGTAGACCATCACATTTCAGTTCTGCAGTTTCGTATGTTTCATATTATTTTGTAAAGTCAGATGAAACAAGACTAATGGTTTATTCAGAGTCCATCGACGCGCAGTCTTGTACACGCGCTATTCTTTGTGCATGGAGCGTGTTAAGACTGCGCGTCGATGGGCATCATCGACAAGACTCTGATTAAACCATTATGCTATCTTCAAGCCTGCCGATTTCAATCACATAAGCATGATGAGGCTGCACAATTCTACTACTTGCATTACCAAATTTCCAACATGAGAAGCTTGCAGAACATCTGCATCCTTTTGCCACAAAGCTACACTTACAAGAGTTAAATTTTTTCCCTACAGCATATTAAACTCTTTCTAATTCATTTTGACTTTGTACAAATTATTGGTAATATTTAAAACCGGCATTTTGTTTAAATTTCCCTGTACCTGGAATCTAAAACATCTTTTCTAATATTTGGCAATGATCTTTTTTTAAAAAAAATTGTTTTACAGATATTCACAACCTCACCGTATGTTTCTCAGACCATACAAGTGTAAATATTATGACACACTGTAATCATGACATAGTCGCTCAAAGGTACATTCAAACTTCTATTAGGACATGGTACCAAACTGAGGAGTGAATGGGATAGTATGAACTCAGTAAATATTTATTTCAACCCTTTCTGATGTCATACAAAACGCGAGCAGCTAAGGTCTAGCTAGATGCTAACGGAGACACCGAAGTTGAAAAATATTTTCATTTGCTAGGGTCTGGTTAGTGTCTTTGTAGCGTCTAAAAGCAAACAAGTCGCTAAGCTGCGTCTTGTAAATATGTCATAGGCATGATGTTTATAATTGTAACAGAAGGCAACCACAAATAATGTGTGCAAATAAAACATAAACATTGCTCAAGGAGGGGGTTCTAACTTTGATTTGAACAGAGGCAGAAAAAAGAATTTGCTCAGATGGGAGAGGGCACTCAAATTTGGAAAGAGGGTGCGACAGAGGTGTCATACACTAACCCATATATAGAGGTAATTTTTCTGAAATATATGTAACCATCTTGGAGACTCACGTATGGTTTCATATCAAAGAAAGGCTTGGATCATTTTAAGGATCTGAAGGCAAACCATATCGCCCATGTTCAGGGATCACTTTGGAAAAAAGACCCAACTATTTGGGTAGGTTATCTCTGTATATCATTAAATATATGGAAGTACCCCCAATCCCCGGATTTGTTTTTGAACGAAAAAAAAAAAAAAAATAAGAATATTGGTTCATTCTACGAAACAATGATAACATAACAGTGTATTTTATCTCACATTAAATAAAGAAAACATTAAGTCTCTCTTTGAAATATTATAAAAATTTCAATGCGTTAAATTAACTACCGTCGTAAAATACACCTTTGATTACTCTAATATGCATGAGCTAAAGTAGGGGCAATACGAAAACAAATTCATGCTTTTTCCGATTGAAATATAGGAGTATCACCAACACTTGGTACCAAATTGGCATTCCTGTGTTGCCCTAAGTCACATTCATCATTACAACAAACCAGCTTTATCAAAAAAAATAAACTCATTTACACTGACAAATTACACCAGTTAGCATACTGCTGTCTCATTTTTTATGAACTTGGCAATAGAGTATGGGGTTGCTCGAACACTGGGTACTTTTCCCATCATTATACATTCTTCAAATCACAATATATCCCTTATAAAAACAGTATTATGCTTGAATATAGATGCAATTGTAAATAGTATACATAAGTTGAAAGACTAAATACAAAATAATTGACCACAACCTACAGTTACACTGTATAGTTTGCAATACATATGGTTTCTCTCTCTTGTTTGAGTTCCAGACTCAAAAACTTGTTTTCCACCCAAAATGGGTCATATTGGCAACACTGGGCCTGCTTCACCCAAAGTGTTGCCAGAACGGTGTGCAGGACGGCCCATAGCTATTTAAACATTTTGTTTTTTTCTACATGAAAGGAGCTGCTACTCACAACACTATTACATGTGGTAAAAGTGGACTATAAATTTTAAAATATCTTTAACCTATGGTAATAAATAAACGAAAATTTTCTAGAAATTGCTGCATTTTAAGATGTACCATCATTGTAAATTATGGGATATGCAACTGCTGTTTCATAATGGTGGTAAATTTAAAATTTAGGTCCATAAGTTTGAATATTACTGTCAAAAATCACATTATTATGGTTCTTCCTAATTAGGTTGCAAGGTACCCAGGACTGTTATGCAAATGCAGTAGCAATACAAATTGTGACCATTCACCTCAACCTCCAATAAAGCCAGCATTTTTTTTCATTTTGAGACACACGACAAATTACATTTGAAGTTATACTCCAACAAGATTGACATGTTCACAAATTTGAAAATGTTTTTGCCTTTCTAAATCTCCTTACAAAATATCAGCTTTCCTTTCAACTCCAATCTGAAAAGTAACTTCTTCTATTCTTTGATCAACACTAAATAGGCGGGAATTATGAGGCTTTTCTTCATCCGCAAGTAAACATAATCCAAGTTACATGTGCGCCATAGATAATGATGCGCGAGTCAAACATGCAACGCGCACTGCGTCTCTTGCAGTTGTGCTGTGTCCAGCTACGCACACGCTTATCTGTATCAATTCACGATGTGAAGAGGCCTGCCTATTTGGTGTTGATCAAAGAAAAAATGTAGTCAAATTGGAAATGTCGCATGAGCATAAATGAACCGTCAACCCAATTTTTTTTTTGTTTTGTGCATTCCAACATGCCATGCTTAAGAGATGGGAGATGTTCTTTTTGAATCTGCCAAAAAACAAAATTAAACAAAAGATGGTTTTACTGAAGGTATGAGGTATAGATGGTTACAAGTGTACATAAAAGTAAAGTTACCTAGAATGGCCACTTATGGTGCGTTCAGAGTCCAGCGATTTCATCTCTGCAACATTATTGAATCAACATCTACCGATATGCAGTCTTCAAAACTTATAGCGCAATATGCGTAGCGCGTGTAAATACTGCGTATCGATACACATCGTGCGATGAAATCGCTGTGAAATCGTTGGACTCTGAAAGCACCATTACGTGTTTAAAACATTGTGGTGCAAGCCGTGGACTTACAGGGAAAAAAATACACTCTTTTGTCAGGTCTCATTTCTTTATGAAAGTAAGACTAACATCCACATCACATGATAAATAAATCACATGACTGAATTGTTGCTAATGCGGCCAAAACGAAACAAGTCTGTTCCCTGTAGCAAGTCTGGAAATTGCAATGCCGAATGTGTTTTTTTATTTTTGTTTTTACAATTCTTGAAAAAGCAATGTGCACCATGTTTTTGCCAGCTGATTGCTCAATGCGCCACTTTTTCCCAATTCGTACGCTGAATATTGGCAAAATTATAGTCTAGTTCAGAAGTCAAAAAGAAAAGAAAAAGTTATGTGTGATTTCAGACCGTCCAAGATCACAGGAAACAGACTTATTTCTTTTTTGGCCTGATATACCAACTTGTGTGAAGGAGTTCATTTTTCCTATGGCACTTCGCTCATAGCAACAAAGAAACTGTACATAATGCAATTTGTTTCCAAATTTTGTTGACTTGTTGAGAGAGCCTGTATAACTTCATTGTTTGTTTTATTCCCCAATCAGCAGAAAGTACATGATTTCCTGGTTTATATTTGTAGATAACATGATTATGCAAATATAAATAACATTCTTTTCTTTGATTAGGTCTAAAATAAAAAAATTGTTGACTTGCCCTTTAATGGTGAAATTGATGGTCGGTCGGATCTTTTTTATTATTATTTTTTTTTTCCCCCGAAAATTGGCCAAGAATAATTGGCTTAAAATATTTTAAATAAATGTTGTGTTAATTTTTATATTTATTCAAGATTTATGTTTGTTTCATGCAAATATATAGCATTTTGTAAATATTATTGTAAACTCAATCAAATATCATGCCATTTTTACAAAATTCAATGGTGAGATAAACAAAAGCTCACCAAAAAAAAAAAAAAAGTGACCCTAAATTTTGCAAATTTTGGGTCGGTAGCAAAGGGCAAGTCAACAATTTCTTTTAGACCTTATTATGATTCCCTGGGTATACAACATTTCAGTATATAAGCACAAAAGAAAAACAAGATAGATGACAATAGTTCATTATTTTTACCTGTAACCCTATACCATTTCACCTGGCAAATTTACAAATTTGTTGCAGAAAATATATAATAATGCTAAAATGATTTCACCGTGTTGCTAATTTCAAACCTCCAGTCTAAATAGAAATAGCAAACACATAGACCCTAAAATCAATACCTTAGCATGTATAATTGTATATGCAACACTGACCTACGTCATTAGATTTGGACTATTTTTACGTGTATCAAGGATTTTATGGGTATTTGCAGTGCGGACATAAGTCTTTCTCATAAGCAGGTCTTTTCTGCGACTCATTAAAAAAAAGCAAACTTGGGTTGTTGTTGATCAAAATCTGCAATGTGTGAATCAGTGTGTTGTGACCAATAAAAGGTAAAAAATTAGCAATAAGCAAAAACGCCACATAGTAGATTACTTATTAATCTGACCTTTTGAGAGGTAATATAATTTTCATTTTGAAAACTTTCACTTAATACCGCATATCTTCCTCATATAAAAATGTACATTGAACATTTTGTTGTTTCATGCAGATTTTTAGTCAAATAATTTCATCTAAGGCCCCAAAAAAAAGAACTCTGTCTCAGCTTACTTCAGGTCAAACCCTAAGCGCTATGTGTGTTTTTTTTAGTAAAAAGGGCTACGCGGATGCCAAAATACCGCTAATTTTTTAAAATTGCATTTTTCGGCCACTATTTTTTTTTGCGGGCGTTTATTGAACTTTTTTTTTCCAGTAGTAGGGAAAAAAAAAGATGAAAAAAAACCTGAAAATCTCTCAAAAACCTAAAAAAGAAAAAGAAAAAAGAAATGCGCTAAATTTTGATTTTTAAAAGCTATGCTAGTGGGAAGCTGAGACAGACTATTTTTTTCTTTGGCCTAAACAAGCTCATATTTCATTTTAGTGGGGTATGTACTTGATAATTATATCTTGGCAATACATTAATGCCCTCATCTAGCAATTGAATTGATTTTACCTGAAAAATATGCACCCTTTTAAATGGGCCAGCCAAAAACTTCTGAAGAGACTGAAGTGATCATACAAATGAAAAATAGTACTATATAGATGAAACCTAAAGGCAATGTAATGGACGCTGCGCTCCAGAGAACATAATTTATTGAAATGATACACAATACACACAGATCATGTCAGGAGAGTAAGATATGAAACTAAAAGTTATCCTTTCCTCAGATAAATGTATATGAAAATGCAGTGTGCAGGGTCATTCACCATATCAGGCTTTAATATTTAAATGCAATTGGCCCTGCACTCTGGACTTTTGTTTAAACTGAGCATATGCAAATACAGGGTGCAGGGCCATCCAGCATATAAAGTAATCATATTCATATGCAATAGGACCTGAACACTGGATTTTTGTTTAAACTGTGCATATATGCAAATACAGGGTGCAGGGCCATCCAGCATATAAAGTAATCATATTCATATGCAATAGGACCCTGAACTATGGATTTTTGTTTAAACTGTGCATATGCAAATACAGGGTGCAGGGCCATCCAGCATATCAAGTTATTAAGTAATCATATTCATATGCAATAGGACCCTGAACTATGGATTTTTGTTTAAACTGTGCATATGCAAATACAGGGTGCAGGGCCATCCAGCATATCAAGTTATTGTATTTATATGCAACAAGACCCTGAACGCTGGATTTTTGTTTAAACTGTGCATATGCAAATACAGGGTGCAGGGCCATCCACCATATAAAGTAATCATATTTATATGCAATAGGACCCTGAACTCTGGATTTTTGTTTAAACTGTGCATATGCAAATACAGGGTGCAGGGCCATCCACCATATAGAGTAATCATATTCATATGCAATAGGACCCTGAACTCTGGATTTTTGTTTAAACTGTACATATATATGCAAATACAGGGTGCAGGGCCATTCAGCATATCCAGTTATCATATTTATAAATGCAATAGGGCCCTGAACTCTGTTTTTTTGCTTACATTGTCAAAGGAAAAGATACCTTCAATTAAATAACAAATTGTTTCTCAAGTATCAGGTAAGTGCGTACACTGCTATCATATTTGAACACTTAAAAACAAGTTTGTAATCAAATCAATATCCAAGCAAACGATGCTCGTATACTTTGAAAGGGCTATCTATATCTAGGAGAATACTTATTCTTCAATAGGAGTTGTCATACTAGTGTCCGATTCCGCACGAAATTCTGACGATTCCTCGGTATCGTGTAGAGTGTCGTAATCTGGATCGGGCGTGCTTACAATAGGGGTTAATGGGTTGGTAAATAGCTCTGGGGCGTCCTGTATACAAGTAATGACGACATTTTGCAGAGGGGCGTGGTTGGCCATGTCTTCTAGACTCTTGTACTGAGGCTGAAGTAAGGTCGGCCACCAGCATGTGGACAAATTCTCAGCTGTCATTTTATTAATGGCACTATGTTGCATAATTCTGTGAAAGTGAATGGAAAGAAATATGGCTATTATACATCGCATAAACAAAGAATTTTATCACTTGCAACTTAAGAATTAGTTACCTTCTAAAGTTATACTTTCCTGATTGCAAAAAAAAATCAAAACTTTTAACATGTCTGTTTCACAGATTAAGATGATCTAGTACCGGTAACCATATCAATATCGATAAGCTCATGGAAAAGGACTCTTGATTCAGATCAAGATTTCTGATGGAATTTGAATCTTCGTGTTCACAAATTACACCATTTTATGCAAATTTAAGCCACTGTGGCGCTTTGCTTTGCTAGGTCTTTGCAAAATTTTAAAAAAGTGAAAATGACAAGAGACTGCATTTACAGTTGGTTTGGTATGGATGGCCACAAATTTACTATGTCAATCCCAACAATTCCAAATTGCAAATATGAGGTTGTCATACTTTAACAATGACAGCTAGTCTTGATGTAGTGGGATGTGCAAAATATAGGGGCGCTCTACACAGTAGTGCAAATCCAGATGAATGCGTATCTCCGTAAGCCGCTTTGATGTAGACTGTGGCTACACTGGCGTCAGATCCGGATCTGCTGTACAGCACTCTGCGTACGTGTAAGCGGTTTACGAGATGCGGATCTCAGATCTGGATTTCGGATCTGGATCTGCGCTTCGTGTAGATTGCCACACTGATATGGGCCCGATAATGTACCTTATTTTGCCTGAGGACTTACCTATTTAGATGTAACATCATATAAGCAAAGACATTACGATTCACTTCTGGTAATTTATTCATAAGTTCCGGTAATGCACTACGAAAGTTCTCCCCTCCTACAACTGGAAACGGACACAGATAAAAATGACAAAATATTATTATAAGCTTACAAAAAATGTTGAGGAATAAAGAAATGAGTTGTTTATGCCAGCCAACATGTACACAGCAATTGCCAAGATATGTGCAAACATTAAAAAAACCCATTCAACTTGGTGAAAATGACTTTTACAGGGTTAGTACACTTTTTCACTTACAAAATTCAATGACTTTCAAGGACTTTTCTAAGAAGAATTCAAGGACTTTTCCCCTTATCAGCCGCAGGAATATGTGTCAACAAATAAAATAAATTAGTTTTCGCTCATTTTTGGATAAAAATAATTGCATGGTAAATTCGTTTGACATATTAATTTTTAACATTTCTGACATTCAAAAATTCCAGGACTTTCAAGATAAAGTCAGTTTTCAAGGACTTTCAAGGCCTTGAAATTACAAAATAAAAATTAAGGACTTTTAAGGATCCGTACTAACCCTGTTTTAACAGATGTGAACACAATACAGGATCGATAAATGTGGAAGTGAGCAATGTATAGCCTGTGAGATATGAAAATAATCTTGAACTGTCATAAGCTACATGAAGAAAGAAAGAATTCTTTAGGCTAATCGCCAAGGATAACCCAAGAAAGCCTCTAATGAAGCTGATTTCCATTGGGGTCCAAGATCTTTCTTTAATTAAATCAGTTTTGGAAGCAGGAGGAAGACTGGAGTACCCGGAGAAGAACCTGCGGAAGCAAGCTTGGACTGAAAACCAAATGCACATACAGTGTTAGACCGGGAATCGAACCCGGGACTCAGTGGTGCAAAGCAGGGGAAATACCGTTGCACTAACCCGCTTTATGATAGGCCTAAATATGGCTCACAAATATATTGTTTTGTATAAAAGTAGATCCAACAGACAAGGTAAAAAACATGCTTAAGATCTAATTTGATATAGGAGGTTACCTAGAACATAAGAATAAATTTGAATATATAATAAGGTAAGGAAGACAACTTTTTTATTTGCATAAAATTCTGATATAGTGCACACCATGTTTTGCTCCATAATAAGTCCTTAACCACATATCAACTAATCTACTTCAATGAGCAGATGGTTAAAGGTGTAGGTTCCGATCACATTCTCATCCCCAAGTAAATCCAAAATTTCACCTCAAAATTCTTTATAGTTTTAGAGATATAGCACAAAATGTAAAATTAATACCTATTTTCCATTTCTTTTTGCATTTACATAACAGCCTCATCCCCAGGGTTGCATACTTTCTTTTGCCTCTCAGGAGAAAGCAAGACACAAGCCAAGGTTGAAATCACGCACAATGCATTTTTAGAGGTCAAGGTCAATCAGTTAAAGTAAATTATACACATCCTAAAATAGGAACCTACACCTTTAAATGGCAAGTTTCACTTAACACAATCAAGAGGCAACAATATTTTGTCACATTTTATAATACCCATATATAAACAGGACTACACATTACAAAAACTGTAAAATGCGCACTATAGCAGAATTTTAGAGTATTTAACTAAAATGTAAAGGACAAGATGTCAACTTTTACAAGATGTCAACTTTAAAGATCTTTAGTAGTGAATAGTTGCATATTCTTTATCACACTAACTTCATTATACAGTTTCATTTATGGTAGAGGTGTACATTTTCATAAGTGTTTGATATCTTATAGGACTTTTATTTAGGAATTATTACTCGGTGTAAACTACTACAAATATTGGTGCAAGTGACTTGGTAAAGGTCAGCGAACATGTTCTACTTGTGTACTATACTGATCATAGAAAAGCTGAATTCACACTTGCGTTTCCAACAATTTTCACCACAAACGACACCGGAAATGAACTAACATTAAAAACGCAAACAAACTGCGGCAGCCAACAAAATGAAAGTACAAGGGAAAGTTCAGTTTTCATAAACTCGGTTTGTGTTGACACAAGCGGTGTTGCGTTTTATAACGATCTATTGGAACTGCTAAAATCTCCCATATGCACATACTCAGTGTGTTAGCGTCCAGTGTGAATTCAGCTTTACAGTGTCAAAAGATATAATAAATATCCAGAAGTTAACTAAAGACAACACAAGCTGTAACATTGAGGCAAGGGTTGTGCTACGATCTAGGGGAAGGAAACACTCAGTATAGGAGACAATCTTGCAATTTCTGGATTTCTAAGATCAACAATTTGTTTTTTCTTCTTTGCTTGTGTTTCTATAACACTGTCACATAAGGTAATGTATAGTGGAATACGACAAAGACAACAAAAATGTAGTAGGCATTGAAGTTTGGTGAATGCCGGACGCAGGCCACCATCACTAAAACAAGTAAGTCGTGAGACCTTTTTTGAACATTTTGTCATATTAACAAAATGTTGTGACCGAATCTAGGTTGCAGAGACACTGAAGTACAGGTTGCACTGTATACTACAATCTAGAGGGTCAAACCAAAGTTCTATTGGTCTTGTTCACAATCTTTTTGAATCCTTGCATCAAAAAACTTTTCTATTTAAACGGACTTGAATAATACTTGGTCCACTTTTTCTTTTTTTTTTTTTTTGGTTGTGATCACACGATGATACATGAATCTATTCATGATGGTTGGGATATGATTGAGCTATGTATGGATTGGACAACAAAAATAAGGGTTGCGTACACATCAATCAAGATCAAATCACCAAGCTCATTGATCTGCATCTAACCTAGCCAATCAGAACGCAAGAATATAAACTATGCGGAAATTCACAATGCACTGCGCTTATTGCGTTTCGGTTTACGTGGCGGGCGTTTAGTGGGTAAGAATGTTTCATTGCTTTTGTCAGGTGATGATTTATTTAGATGACACAAGTTATGGACTTTGATGGTCATATAAAGGGCTGGGTTCTTTTCACAAAAGATTCAATATTACTTTTCTGTCATGTATGAAGTACATTAATAAATTTGCATTTCATTATGCTTGTAAAATGAGACATAATCAATGCACTTGCGTTAAATTTTGATTGCAGTCCAATATACTCAGCCACTACGGGCCTTGTAAATTGGACACAACAAAATTGACAGTGCGTGCATTGATCTTTTCTCATTTCACTCGCGACCTGAAATGCACAATTATTAACCTATAATTAACATAATTTGTGCTTAATTTAATCAACAAAGAACACCCTTTTCTGCAGTTTTTGAAGTCATGAATTATGTTCGCGTTGTTACACGAAACCAAACTTTTGAAGCGCACATCACCGGCGTACATCGAAGCATGTTATGAAATGTCAACCGTCAAGATTCATGGATGGATTAAGCTCTCAAACTGCAACAGGAATCCATGAGGAAATGATTTAAGTCAACCGATCAGAAGCAAACCAAAAACTAACATTAAATCATGGATCTTATTTTATGTTGGAAAAAGACAACGAGGTAAATTTGAAATTTACAGTTTGAAACATCAGCTTGACAAGACGAAAATGGAACAATATCGTGGGTGGCCCTATGTCACAAATGTGACGAAACGGCGTGACTGATGATGATAATGATGATGATAATTAATGGTCAATTTTTCCCAGTGCTAGTGGCAAGGTTTGGCAGTTGCAGTTAACAACCAAATGGGCAAAACATGAGGATCAAAATTATGTGACCTGTGAGAGTTAACTTAATGAATAAAAATCCTGTGAAACAGAATGCTTATTCTATTTTTTGTAATTGACTGTCCCCGATAAGTAATTAAATATATAAAAAAACAAGGTATACATATTCTTCCCAACACATTAATGTAAATTTAGGCATATGTCATTAAAAATATGTGTGTGAAAGCATGTGCTGCGTGGAATTGGAATGTATCTGGAGGAGGGGTACTCAAATTATGAACTGATGAGGGTGTGTCGCTCAAGGTATTTTTCAGTAACAAATGGCTGATTTGACATTGTTGAAAATTTTGGGCCCATTTTTAAGGGTTTTGTCTTGAAAATGGCTGATAATAGATAGCTTCTTTGAAAATTGGGACCTCAGGGGCGCATCATTAGATTTCCAGGGGGAGCAGGAAGTTGGGTTTGGGGTTGCATTTTTTTTTTGCGCATCTGAGGTCGAATTGGTTTCTTCTGCCTATGGAGGGGGATTTTCCCCAAAAAAACTTCCTGTTCCCCCTCTTGAAATCTAATGGTGCCCCCCTTATATAAAGATTTGTTTGGAAAAAAATACACCCATGATCACCAAAGCTGAAATCATACTTGCAACACAATGCGTTGCATTTCCAATAATTTCCTAAAATTTTCTCAGCAAACTGCACCGCAAATTAATAATTATACTCTCAAAATGCAAACGGACTGCGGCAGGCCACAACATGAAAACATAATGGAAAGTTGATGCAAATGGTGTTACTCTTTGATATCGATCTATCGGAACTGCTCAAATCTTCCAAATACACATGCTCAGTGTATTTGCGTCGAGTCTGAATTCAGCTTAAGGATTTTCTGTAAAAAATCACCCATTGGAGTGACATGCCCACATACAGCTTATCTAAGCGAGTACCTCCACCCCGATGTAAACTAGGTTCAAAACAATAGCATGCAACAACACAACACACATCAAGCATTATCAGCAAAATACTTACACATAATATTAATTAGATGGGTGGCAGTTGAAAAACAAACAAAAATGTTGGATTAATAAACAAAACTTGTACTGTAGTTATTAAGGGATTCATAAATACTTATTCAAAGTCAAAAAGAAACTTATAATATGTTGAATATGAAATAACATAACACAAATAAATGATCAGAAATTAAAAAAAATATGTAAAATTTTTCATGAAAGTTTTCTTTTTAAATCTATTTTCTCAAATATGCTTGATACTACTAAATGTTAATTTGTTATTAAAATAACAAGTGTTTAAAAATGCTGGTTTCAAATTTTTAGTGATGTGTATCCTAAATGCATGTTCACTACAGTACTTCACATTAATGTTAGAGAGTATTCTCCTACTATCATAGATTAAGAGAGGAGATCTGAGACTTGCCGCCATTTTTTAATCTGACATGGAGACATTGGGGATATTCTGCTTTTTTCCAAAAGCTACATCGTAACATTGTTGCAAAAGTAGCTCATCAGGCAATTTTGCCTCTGTTTTTTTATGGGACACTATATTTGTGTATTTACACATATTGGATAAATCAAGGCACATCTTTGGGACGGTCTTAAGAATTTGCAAAACAACAATAGCACCTGCTTGTGGTCATACTAGATTCAGGTTTTCTCAAGTGGATCCAAACACTCAAAATGTGAGCGCATGGCTGACGACACCATTACACAGGCTTGTGTAGGAAGTCTTGGACCTCCCCTCTTTATCTATACCTTCACCTAAAAATCAATCAGATAGATAAAAAACAAAATCTTGCAATTTGCTTCCAAAGTAGACAGACGTCACATTAGTCCAAGGATTCTCAACAACATTTTCCCATGGGCCATTTGGCCCAAAACACTTCAAGACTGGTTTCTGCATCTCTTGGGCAAGTTGGCAGGCCTAATTTGGTCTGTGAGCAGCCTTTTAAGAACCCTTGGGGCAGACCAAAAATGCTGATTTTTTTTTTGCCAAAAAAGTTCAAGCAACGTTTAGGCTAGGCTTCCAAAGACATTCGCTCGGCCGAGTGACATTCGCTCTTGATATTCGCTCTGACTTATTCGCTAAAATGGAGAGCGAATGTTGCTCTCATTGCTCGAACATCGTTTTAATTGATGAAAGCGAATGTCACTCAAGCATGTTGTAGTGCTATGATTATTGAATAAACAAACCCAAGAATATTTGGAGTGATCTTCGCTCCAATTCAATCTGAAGTGTAGTGAATATCGTGACACTTTTTAAGTGAATGGCACTTCCCATTGGAGCAAAGTACATAACTTGCAGAATATGTACTGTATTTTCAGATACTAAGCTTACTAATATCTGTATGTTATTTTTTTGTAGCTGAAATTGTTGCTACAATGATTTGTGTAAAAAGTCAACTTGTTTATGCACATATCAAATTAAAGCACTTGTGAAACGCTTACGGATTCCCGTGTTACAATTGGAGTTAAACGATTAAGTTCAATTAAAAAAAAATAAATGGAAAAATAAACTTTATTATGAATGTTAACAAAATAATGGATGTCAAAACAAATCTTCATGTGGCTTACCTTTGAATTGGTCTAAAAATTCTTCTTGTGTTGTACGTGGAACTAACGGTTCCGGAAGCTGGCTAAAGAACTGTTTAATGGCAGTAGCCACCGCGTGTACAGATACATTCATATCACTAATATTTACATTCTTTTCTGTAGATTGAAGAAAAAACATCAAAAAATACAATTTTCAGAATGTGGTTAACAAATATAAAACACAATTTGAGAGCATGTATAGTTTGGGGAGGAGTGCTGCAGAGTAGTGGTTATCAATCTTGCCTTGCATGCATTTGGCCCTGGTTCGATTCTTGGTGAGAGCACTTGCTGGAATGGAATCTCAGAATCTTTTATCAGAATTGGTGGGAGCATTGGTAAGAAATTCTAAATCTTCTGCTCCTTGAATGAAGTATAACAAAGCAATAATTTCTTGGACTATCTAAACAAAAATCCAGGTTAGCTGTTGCATTTACAAACAATGGGGCCATGCTCTCTGGATTTCTGTTAAAACTGTCCAATAAATTATTGTTTGGCCTACAGTTAGAGTTGGGTAAATGCTTCATGAGAGACTGATGTAACCAACTTAATGTGACAGTTTTGCAATATGGCATGCTGCCTACCGATTACCGGGCCTATAGTCACATTTCATAGTTTTTTAGGTCAATAACATCGAACCAGAAGTTGGTGGGTTCAAAGATCCAATGGATCAGCAGTATAGGGTTCACAAGTCATACATGTATTGCAAATCTTTAACAGTATTCAAAAATGCAAAAAGATGAAACTTTCTTTGAAGAAAAGCCAAACATAAGTTGTTAAATAAACACTAATTTGTGCATATTTTCAAAAATAAAGTTTGAAAGATTTGTCCTACCTTCATCAAATTTACATATAATAGCATCACTATCGGCTCCCTTGCCAGGTATTCTGTAAACACCTTCTGTTGTTAAACCTGCATCAAATGGAACATACAAACAGTCAAAAAACGCGTTTTTGACAGATGAAATGCGTTCTATCAATTAATCTTGGCTGAATTTACTGGTTTAGAGCACCAAACATATTCATAGTGGTCTCAATGCAAGCATATACAAACAGATTAAAGAAATTAGCCATGATCATTTTAACTTTCCTCTACACTTAATGATTTTTATAAACTAAGCCCCTGCACCAGCACTTAAGCCAATCTTGATAAATTTTAAGTATCTATTGAAAAGGAGACGACTAAGAAATTTGGCTATCGTGTCATTCAAGCGCTATTGCTTGTGTACGCACAATCTGCTGGCAAAATGTAAGATGCGCATTACGTTGTAGTCCAGTAATTGTAGCACAAGACCAGAACAAAGAGAAAAGTCGGGGTTAGGCGCCCGCGTGGCGCAATCCCTAACGTAGCCAAATTTTTCGGGTACAAATAGTCCCGTTTTGCTATCTGTACTTTCTTTAACCTTTGGAGATGACTATTTGTGCTTTTAAATGATATTTAGCTACCAAATTAAAAATTCCGTAGCAATGTTTCTAAAGACTTCTTTTACATCCAGCACAATATTTTTGTGAAGACACATGTTTCTGTCTGAATATATGTAATCACCAAAAAATAAGAGTAATTCATGCTTATATGTGGCTGTCCAACCTGTACGAGCCGTAAATGCCAGAAAGTGAAAATACATGACAAGGTCGTAATTTGCAGAAATTGATTTTTGACAGATTCACAATCCTTGTGCGTACTACAAAATACCGGCAAAGTTTCACTTCAATAAATCTGCATATTTTTAAGACAATCAACAGAAACTATAGGGCTTACTGATCTTTGAATGCGTTTATCTCAGTTATACGTTTTACTCCCTGACAACCTTTGACAGACCATAAATTGACTTCTGGAAATTGTGTGAAGTTCACTAAGGTGCCATTTTAAACCTTAAAGCCTGGTCTTTGCAAATATTTAAAAAAGTGAAAATGACAAGAGGTGGCATGTACGGCTGGTTTGGGATGGACGTTCACATATGTGGACCGCCGCGGCAAAAGGGTGCAGTTGTCGGCTCGTACATGTTGTTCCTTGTAGCATATCTGATGTATGCTATTTGTATGCATCAGATATGCTACAATGAGCAACATGTAGTAGCCGACAACTGCACTCTTTTGCCGCAGCGGGACACATATATCAACAAGTACATATTTGGAAACTAAAAATTATGAAAATATGCCTGATTTTAAGTGGATTAGCTCATTATGGCTTTAAATGACTCACCTTCTTGTTCAATGTAATCTAGACAAATAATAACAAATAGCGGAATAACTTCCCCGTGTCCAACCAGTGTTTCAATAGGTGGGCCTCGAGGCTTCTGAGGTGGCTGCGGCGTCGCCGGTTTCCTCCCCCTGTTTCTCTGTGTAGTTAAATAAAAATCATAATAATTTAAATTAAAGTTAAAATGTTACTAATGAAAATATGATATAAGTAACAAGATGGAAGTAGTTCAAACTATAAAAAAATTAAGGCATAGTATAATATAATTTTGAAAGTTGAATCAGCATACACCCATCATATCACTCTTGCGCTACATTGAGTGTATTATATTAGGACAAAATGCAAATTGAACTTTGTGCATAAATTTGAAGGGGTAGAATCCGCTTTTGGCATGTATATAATTGTGAGGCTTCACCCTTGAGTTGCTTTTTTGTCTACTCCCCCCGAAAGCAAAGAATGAAATCCTGGGGATGATGTTGTTATAAATTCATAAGAAGTCGAAAGTAAGCGTACCAATTAATGTTTACATTCTATGCTATATGTCCAAAACTGCAAAGAATTTGGAAGTGAAATTTCTGATTTATAATCAGATAACATATGGGATCTCATTTCACATTAAAAATGTACTACTTTTTGTTGAGTCCCAGGGGATAAGAATGTGACCAGATCCTACACTTTTAAATATTGCGTAAAATAGATGTATCTAATAGTGGACGGATTTAGCAAAATCTACTTGATTGAGATGGATTACACTATGCCTTTAAACACTTGTCTTGTTTGTGGATGCATTACTAGAACATGAAAACTGTACCATTCACAAAGTAGGCTCCTACAAGAGCTTACAATTTCAACATAGTGATGGTACTAGGTTTACGTTCACGGCTTCGAATACCCATTCTAGAATTACACCCCGAATTACATTCACAAACAAAGATACGCACGGAAAAAGACACCAACCTTCAACCAACATGCACCCTCTTGCAAACATCCCTCAACAACCCAACTAAAAGAAAAATCAAAGCCAATAGTGTGTGTGTAGGAATTGGAGAGCGCAAGGAGAATTCCACAGAAAATAAAAACTTTTAAATTCAAGGAAAAAATCAGACCATATAAGCAGGTTATTCCTTTTGTTACTTGGTACTTGAGAAGTACTCCAAAATGTCACAAACGTTACCAAGCCAAGCAACGCATTTAAAGAAATCCCGACGAAAGAATTTTCTACCACTTTTATGAAAATATTTGTAAATATGTTACCCATCATCTGTATGAACTTTATTCAAGTTTTTGACAATTCAATTTTTAAATATCTACATGTCCTAATACTACCAGTGAACACCAGATGGTGTTTTAGTTCTTCCCATAATTCCATTCAAAATTTGAAATCAATAGCTCAAAACAACCCACAGTGAAAGTAATTTCTCATTGACAATACACAGTGAAATGCATGTTTTCAACCTAGCACAGCTTGTATATTAGTCAAGCGACCAATAAATTAAAATTACCTTGAGAAAGGTCAAACTGCTAGCTTTATGAATATGTGAACAAATCTCTAATCGCTTGCTGTTTTGACACCCATAATACAGTTTGATTTAGTGTGAAATAATACACTTTGATTTAGTGTGAAATTTAACATCTTTCCCATACAATTACACAGCAGTGGTAATTTGACCTCGCTGAACATTCCATTAGTTCATTCATGCACACTGAGCTGTTACTGTGTATTGTGGGAAGGTCTTAAATCAACTTCTGAATGAACACTATCTTGTGGAAAGAATGTCTATCCAAGGTTCTGAAGTCATTTACGAGTGAATTTTTTTACTTTTTTGGTCACAAACGTGGAATCGCCCACAACGTTTCTGGGAGCAGGTAGTTTTTGGGGCATCCTCATTTCTAACACTGACAACCAAATCATAAATAAGCCAAGAAATTGTTAGAAAGGAACCAATAAATAAGGCAACATGTTGAAAGAAAATGACATCGGTCTATCTTCAGCTGAATAATTGGTTATAGTTTAGCCTGCTCTCCCTTCTGTACTATATATAGGCA
This sequence comes from Ophiothrix spiculata, assembly GCA_000969725.1. NCBI lineage: Eukaryota > Metazoa > Echinodermata > Ophiuroidea > Amphilepidida > Ophiotrichidae > Ophiothrix > Ophiothrix spiculata. The sequence goes on along the minus strand of JXSR01S020490.1, from coordinate 752 downwards.
AAATAAATATTTATTGGACAATTTAAACAAAAATCCATGCAGAGGTTACATTTACAAACAATGGGCCCTGTACTCTGGATTTTTGTTTACACTGTCCAATAAATCATTGTTTGGCACATACTAAAAATGTGATATGATAAAGCTATTTAATAAGCTATTAGGCCGAATTCATAAAAGTAAGCAATTGCTTTTTCTATGGCTTTTACTTGAACTTTTATCCATATATGGGCAGATATTCAAGTAAAAGCCATAGAAAAAGCAATTGCTTACTTTTATGAATTCGGCCTACTGTCTTCGAAATTAAGTGCAAATATTCCATTCTAACATCTAGTGTACATATTACCAAAAGTTACGTGTATGTGGCTTCTTGCAATGGCTTTAATTAACTACCAGTTCAACAAATACCGATAAACTATGTATATTCCATTCTAACATAGTGCACATATTACCAAAGTTACGTGTACGTGGTTTGTCTTCAACTACCAGTTCAACGAATACCGATAAACTATGTATATATTCCATTCTAACCTAGTGCACATATTACCAAAGTTACGTGTACGTGGTTTCTTGGCTTTAACTACCAGTTCAACGAATACCGATAAACTATGTATATATTCCATTCTAACCTAGTGCACATATTACCAAAGTTACGTGTACGTGGTTTGTCTTTAACTACCAGTTCAACAAATACAGATAAACTATGTATATATTCCATTCTAACCTAGTGCACATACAGGGTGTCCCAGAAAGAA